>VWYH01006865.1:486465-576717 GCA_013399365.1 Pampusana beccarii
GAGCTGGCGGCGGGGGCCTGGCTGGGCCTCCCCGAACGAAACTTCGGGAGGGGGACGCGCGGGGGCGGGAAGCCGGGGGGGCGCGCCGGGGGGTGCCGCTCCCCGGGGAAGTTTCCTGCGGGTGCGTGGGGACACAGCTGTCCTGGGGCTGGGGAAGGCGGCGCATGGCCGGTCGCACGCTTTCGTTTCCTTTTCCCGCAGCTCGGGCCCGCTGTCTCACAGGGGTGCTCCCCCTGCCCGGCCCCGCTGACCCCTGGGGTGGGCAGCCAGCCCTGCCGGCCCTCGTCCCTCCGCCCAGGGGGACACGACCCCCGCTGAGCGCCTGCCCGCCTTGGGCATCCCGCTGCAGCCGTGAGCGACTTCCGTGCCACTGGAGCCGGACTTGGATGTGCTGAAAACTGAGGTGCGCAGAGCTAACGCTGTTACATTTGTGGGCGTTTTACCAGCCGGGAGCTCCAGCTGAGGCCTGCCACCTCCTTATACTGTATTCTTTACAGTCAAATAACAGAGAAAACTCCCCAGGCCAGGGAGGCTCACCGTACCGCGGGTGCACCCTGCCTCCTCCTCCTCACACCCCTGCCCTCGGCAGCCCCCATCCCTGCCTGCTCCGCTGCCTCTCCAGCCCTGCTCCCACGACGGCAGGGGAGAGGGAGCTTTGGGCTGAGCTGGGACCCTTCTGCGAGTGCCAAGGCCGGCAGGGGCTCGCAGGGAGCCGGTACCGTCAGCACTGCCACGCGCCCCAGGAACTGTCAAGCCTGTAAAGGGCATTTAATTATTCATGGTAGATTTACCTTTCTCCAACCAACCCTACAGAGTGACAACTCAAAGTACACACGATTGCCGTAGTGATTATAGGAAAAGCTTAGCTTTGTCCCTTTAGGTTTACTTTGCCATAATGTGGGAACGACTAGTTTGGGATGGGATAAGATACATCCTTTCCTTGACACTGGGTCTGGACAGAGGGCAGATCCAGAGCTGTGTCCTGCCAGCCCTTTTTCCTGCCTGCCCAAACTCCGCTACTCAGCTGTGCAGGGCTCACAACCCCAGACCTACCGTGACACAAAGAAACTCAGACTCTGCACCAGCATATTGCAACTTTTGGAGGTCAACAATATACAAAAAGTAGCAATTCTGAATTTTGATTATAAGGATTGAAAAAAAATGGATTTTTTTTTTTTTTTGCATCTGTTATCAAGTACAGCTTTACTGGTAGAAGGCAATGGAAACATCATCCCTCTCTCCTTTTTGTTGCTCTCTCAGGATGGATTTTGAAAAGCCATCATGGGTTGAAGTAGCAGCTCAGCCCTTTCATTCGTAAAAATTGCTGGCATGAAACTCCTCCCTGCCCGCCCCGGTCCCAGCTATATCCCTGGGCACCGCTCGGCTGTGCAGATGGCCATCACCTCCTGTTGCTGCCCTGACAGTCGCCTCTGCAATGGATGGATGGGCTCAGTTTATTCCAAGGTGAATATAAAACCCTGGGGTTTTCTGAGCAAAGTTACAGTTTTCATTTTGTAGGTGGTTTTGGTGACACGGGGACAGAGGTGTTTCCATTCCACGGGATTCCTGCATAAGACAGGTCCCTTGTTCTGTTTGGTTGAAAGTTTCCTACTGACTGCTCTGCAGTACACCTAGGACTGTAGCAGGAGAGATCAGCCCTGCTCGCTGAATGCCCAACAGTGTCCTCCCAGCAAAGCACTGACAAAAAATTGGAAGGCATGGAATAAACGCAACCTCAGGATCCTTTTCCAGGTTTGTTTCCTAGTTTAGATGGGTAGACATTGATGCGGTGGCCACTGGAGATACTCTCCAGGTAGAAATATCTGATTTAGTTTGAATGAAAACACCCCAACGGGAGCTGAGCATTTGGGCTCAGCTATCAATGCAGCTAGATCTGGGGACCCTGGGTACCACGTTAATAACAAGACACCTGTTAACTGTTTTTAAAAATAGGGATATCTGTTTGCAACATCACCACATGTGGAAATCCTACAGATGCCAACAGGAATCTCCACAAAGGGCAAAATCCTGGCCCCATTCAAGGAAACCCCGAATCACATAATCCTCGTACACACTGCAAGTGCCAATTGACCCTTTGCAGGGCTACTCCATGTCAATGTTACAAAGAAGGCATTTCTTCCTGTGCTTACCCATTAACTCTAAGCCAAGTAATTTTCCTAATGAAATCAGTAGTAGCGTTCCTCCGTCCTTTGATCAGGTTGTCTGAATTACTCCGTGCCAGTATCTATGCAAACCACAGCAGTTTTAAACCTCAGCCTAAGTTCCTGCAAAATTTAGCCACAAGTGCAAGCATTTCCTTTCTTCTGTTGTTTGCTCCCAGTGATGCAAGCTTCATTATTCTTTCATTTCTTCCTCCTTCCTCCCACTCATGTATTTGAGGCTTTCGTACATGCTTTGTAGCTCTACTTCCCACCTCCTCTTCATTTAGATCCTTCCTGAAGAAAAGAGTGTTTTAGAAGACCCACATTTGCAAGGGAAAAATATTAATAGTGGAAACTTTCTGAGAGATGCATTTTTCCTATGTCTCCAAGTGCATCTTGTCTCTCCGTATCAGTCTTAACACTGTTAACTCTCTCATGCAGAGGGCTGCTTTGTTATCTGTATCTGCCGGATGAAATTAATGGAGATTAAGTTCTTACCTCTCTCCAAACGGAGGAGAATTTATGATTTACGCTGTAGAATGTTTTCCCATGTCTAATTCTCCTTCAAGCCTTTTATGCAGCCTTGTTTTCTTGGAGAGTCTGTAAATCCAGGCTCTCCAGCTGGCGGCTCCTGGGTTATTTCTGGCCTCTTGGCCCAAGAGCTTACAGCCCCCAGAGCAGCCCTGGGGCACAGGTGACTCTTCTCCTACCTCAAGAAAAAATGTCCCTGACACCTCCTCTCTGCTGCAGGCACAGCACAGTGCGTGCTCCGGGGACAGACAGATGAGAGGCACTTTGCCACAGGGATCCCCCTTGGGAATGGCTCCAGTCCCAGGGGGGAGGCAGCTCAAAAGGAGCTCGACCGCATCTAAACCCCTCGTTCTCTTCAAGGACTTGCTGTGGCACCATGTGATTATTTACCAAGGAGCAGAGTTTGGAGGTGTTGCAGGAGACGTGCACAGCGTTCCCGTGCGTGCCCTGCTCCAAGGCTCCATTGTATTATGTTGTTACCCATTCCTTTTTTCATTTCCAAAACTGTTTATCGAGACTGGGATGGCTGGGCAGCAGCCAGGCCAGGTATTGTGGGTGATGAGAGCCACAGGAAAGTGAACATAACTGTGGTAGGAAATCTGTCGCCATGTAGCTGCTCACTCATCACTTCCAAAACAGCATTTTATGGCTGTGCTGTTTACCCTTTTTGTTTCTTGAATATGTTTAGTCTCTTCGTTTGAACACAAAGATAAAAATGCCAGTGCTTTAAACCAGATCACACATTTTCAAGGGCAGAAATACGTCAGTGATTTTTTTCCACTTACCCATTTGCCATTTGTATCTGACAGTGCAAAACCAGAAGGCAAATTAAAAAAATATTGCTCTAAATTTCCAGATATACTTAATATATCTAGTGCCTCGGGTTTTTTTACGTGCCTGACTTGAGTTATACTTAAAATTTTCATTGGACAAATACTCACCTATGCAGTTCCAGGCCAATTTATTCTTGGCTATCAGATGTACAGGGCATACGGCCGAGACCCTGCGCCAAAACACTCCTGTTTCCAGTGCTCTGCACCCAGCCACTCCATCACGTAAGGCTGAGCCCCAGACCAAGCAGTGAAATACAGGGGGATTACGGTAATGACATGCCCTCTTTCATGCTTATGAATCAAGTCCCACTTGCATTCCCTGTGGACAGCCAGGCAGACCTTTTATGGCCACATAGGGGTACTTAAGTATGCACATATATGTGTTCTTGTACTACTTTAATAAGAGTGTAAGAGTCACTTGAGCAATAGATTTGATTTTATGAACCAAAAGGATAAAACTGAGGTTCTCTGGTGGACAATGAAACCAGATCTTTTCCCACTCTTCCTTATTTTATTTTTGTTAATATCACCCTTAAACTTTGAATTATCCTGCAAGTATTAGGGCTCATTAACTTTGTTTCAGCTTGTACTTTGTGTTAATGGGGTGTTTTTTTGTAACAAGTATGAATCACTTGAATGCTAAGGCTTAAATGTTTAATAAAAGTCATTAGTAGAATTACGTGTGAGGACTTATAAGAAAGATGACGGTGTTGTTATGGTTACTGCTGTATCTCTGGCTATCAGTGGACTTTCTGACTTACCCTCTGCTTATGTTGGGCCTTGAGCTTTTGCCTTTCCATGGATGGGATAATCTGATTCTCGCACACTTACAGAAAGCTCCAGCCTATGTACCCCATGCATTCTTCAAGCTCACACCTGTACGTGAGAACAGAGACCTTCAGCTTTCCTGCATGATCCAAACAACATTTTTAAAACAGAAGAGCCATTTAACCATTTAAATAAAGCACGTTAGTTAAAAAAATATTTCACATCCACTTTATCTTGTAGTCTTGCCAACATCTACTAAATTAAACATCTCTAGATCTGAGCACTTTCGACCCCTTTTGGAGTCTTGCTTTCAAAAACCTCTGTTTAAGTGGTTTTCTCTAAATTCTCTGGGGTCCTTCATGTCCTGCTTTCCAGGCGCCCACATTCCTCCCAGGGAAATCTCTCCAGCAAGCCTAACAGGGGCCCATCCAAAACATCACAGTGAAGGGCCCCTGCTTTGTTTCCCAAGTGTTTCCTCAAAAATGTATGCCTGGATCCATCTTCTCTCTCCTGGGTACACATCTTGACAATCCAGCTATTGAAGTAGCTCAATGTATGCACACAGTAAACATGTCAACATATCACATTCATAAATTATTACAGGCAATGCCAAATCTGCCACAAAAATTTTTCAACTTGAAGCTGTAGAAGAGGATCTTCAGTGGCAGAAATGCTGAAAGACTGAAAGCAAAAAATAAGAAGAAGGTTATCTGTTAACCTCATGCAACTAGGATCCAACACAGCATATGCGTTATTTCCAGCAAAAAAAAAGACTCACGAGTATTCAGAAGCAGATTTTAGAATAGTGTAAAAGTACCAGCAAACATTTATGAAGCTGTTCTGGTGCTGCCCAACTTAGTCCTACCTGTCTGACTGAGGGAATCATTGGGAAGCATGGTAGCCTGTGATGTTTGGTAAAACCAGTTTTCCTTTTCAATTCTTTCATTAAACATCCTGCAATTTACACAGTAGTTACTGGTGTTGCTTTGTTCGCAACCACACCGGTAAGATTCAGTCAGTTATTCTGGCTGTTCTGGGTCTCCCCTGAGGCAAAGGGATGCTCACTCGGCCTCCTCATTCACATCAGCATCTGCTCCCCAGGCCTCTCCCCCCTCTCCCTCCTTCTCCTGCCTCTCCCTGCCCTTCTCAGGCTGTCCCCGGGTGCTGCCCCCGTCGTGCTGCCCAGCACAGCCAGCTGAGCTTTCCTGCATCTCACTTGGGGGTTTAAGGATTTTGCTCCCCAGTGTAGCTCTGCTCCTGCCCTGAAAGTGACACTGCTGAGCCGCCATCACACCCCGTGTGACAGCACAGCAAAAGGTCCAGGTCACTTTTTCAGCCAGTTCGAGCAAATCTACTTTATTTAGCATAGAAACGGATTAAAAATGTAGAAAACCCCAGTTCACTGTGGCTGAGGAGCAGTCGGAAAGTGCTGCGATGCTGCTGTGTCTTCTGCAGCTGCTCTGACAGATCTCCCGAAGCTCTTTGCCAGCTCAGCAAATCCAGCTACCCCATCCCCAAATCCAGCTCAGAGCCTTTGGGCTGCCACGGTGCTTCAGACCTGGGTAGCGCAGCGTATGCATAAAGTCAAAAGAGTGAAAATCAGACCATTAATCTCTTAATCTCCCTTACTTTGGGATTTGTCAAAACTTGGGGCTGCACCTGGCGTGACAGCTGTGCCTGGCAGCTTCCCGGGACTCGGCTTGGCCGGTGACGGCAATTTTAGCTCCACCGGTGCCCAGGGCTGCGGAGGAGCAGCTTCGGGTCTGCTCCGGTGTGCTAACGCGCTGTGCCCTGCTGAGGCTAAGTGTTCCTCCCGCGAGCCCGTGGTTTGAAACTCCCGAATAACTTCATCTGGCTTTGCATTTCGCAGTTATGTACATCTGGCTCCTTCCATCAATGTTTTTAGCAAGGTTCCCAGTAGATCACACCCTGGCCTTCACCAGGGCGTTCACCAATCAGCCATTTTAGTTACAGCAGATATTTTTTTCCAGCATCTCAGTTATTTCATTGGCTTTGCAGTTCTGAGATGAATAGCATCTGATTCATTGAGTCTTTTTTTCCTCTGCTTCTGCTACTGTCTTGTCTTTCACCTGTGTAAGGAGTAAATGGACAGGAGAGTGATTTTTACTACTATCCTATTAGTCCAATATGCCAGCTGCATGTTTGATACTTAGACATTTTAAAAAACCTTGATATTTGCATCAAAATGAAGTGGAAGCGAACAAGGGACCTTCACAGGTATTAGCCCCTGTACCTGACACAAGCAGTAGGACTGGAGTGTTGTACGGCAGGAGGACAAGAGCATTTTGGCTGTTCTGCCTTGAGAGAAGTGGAGAAACCTGGCCACAGATTTCCCCATAATCTCCCTCTTTCTCACTTGCCAAAGTCTGTGCTCTTTCGTATTAATCTCACCTGGGCTGATAACAGTAACATGGCTTTGCTGGATCACGTTTGATCGTTCGTATATTTGCATTAATTTAACATGAGCTTTACCGAGACAGTGTTTCCTTCTGCAGGCTGAGAGCTTTCTGTTTCTAATAAGCACAACTACTGTATTATTCTATGGTCACCTCCTTGTCCCTGAGAAAACAAAACCTCCACGTTTTATTGGGATGAATCAAAGACAGTGATTGAGTTACCTTGTAAATTAGCTTTATGTGCATCTCATTAAATAATGTAAGTCATAATAATGCAATCAGAAAACAGAACTTTTTCTGTTATTTTTTTTTCTTTTCTTGCTTAAATGTTTATGCTGCAAGGGTAGCCCATCTGGTTTAGATTGTAGGACAGAAATCACAAGACTTACACACCATCACCTGACTTGTAATTCTGGAAAAGACTGGAAGTAGTTTGGCAACATAATATGTTTCCCTGCCTCCTGTAGAAATAAATCTCCAGCTTCAGACTATATTGAAGCAGACAATGGGGTAATTTTGAGACATAGACCCAAGCTACAAAATGGGCAGCTGAATCTAGATTCATATTCCTAGTAAGACAGTGGTTGGCATTCACATTGAGGCTTGGGCTAATACAAATTAAGCAGGGATTAGCTGTGCAATCTACATTCAAGCCCAAATCTGGACACTGCGCCCCATGAAATTCAGCAACACCTGGATGTCTGGGTCTGGTCTGAATCTCCAGGCATTTCCCCCGAGAATCAAGGTGTTAATAGTCTGGTTCCTTCAATAGTCTGCTGAATACAGATGCAGATGAATGCTGTGTCTGTGGCTACTGCAGAATTATCAGTTGCAGGTATTTGTGTGGTGATTGTCTCAGCACCATTAATGTACTACCTCTCAACATCCATGCAATCAGAGAAAAATTATTGTCTCCATTTTACTGGTGAGGCATGAAGGCGTAAAAGACTCAGTCACACATGGAGTCTTAATACATCTGGGAGTTGAGCCCTCAACGAGTGCTGCAACAATGGAGCCAGCTGTTCCCCAGCTGAATTCGATGTGACATACTGCTACAGATATCTCACACCGAAATAGCACTCTCCTTGCAGTGTTCCCTAAGCCCTTTACAAAGGTGGCTAAAGAATCTTCTTCCCAATTTGCAGGTGGAAAATGGAGAACACCATCAAATCCCTGTGAAAGGGTTTTACCCACTGCAATGAATACCTGAGTCAAGAGAAGGTCCAGGCTTGTGAAATTCTTGGAGGTACCTGGGTGGGACACTTAACAAATTTTAAGGCATGATTAAATACAGTTGCTGTTTGTCCATAATCTGTTATGGGATGCTGCGTCTGATTACACTGGAAACTCAGAAATCTCTGTGTCACTGTTCTGCTGCAGCAGGAGGGGTAGGACGTGCTGGGGTGACAAAGTGCTGTATACTGGCCCGTTACAGCCACTCTGGACACACCCAGCTCCATGGAACCGATAAGGGCTTTGAACCTATGGGGCTGATTTGTATAGAGTGGAGCAAGTTGTCATTTAGCCTCTTTCAGATAACTGACGTAGCCACTGGTTTTCATTACTAAGTGACCATCAAGATAAAGAGAGATTTATTGCTTTTAAGGCAATGAAACAAGTGACACGTTCTTCACATCCCAAAGAAGACATGGAATCGTTCTTTCAGTAACACCTGGGTTTTATAAAGGGACAGGACTGAAACACAGCCAGAGATCTGAACTGCTACTTGCATTGAGAGACAGCATATGCAGAGGTGGGAGCAAAGCACCTTAGATGTTTCTCTACGGCGGGTCAGCTTGGAACACGGGGGCCAGTTTCTTCTGTTGTCTTCCATTAACATGTATCTGGAATGACACCACCGAGGCCACACATCTCCTCCACACTACGGACAGAGCGGTTCCCTGTGCTGGGCGAAGGAGCGCAGCCCTGGCGCGGCTGGGAAGGGACCGTGTGGCTGCTGGTGGCTCTCAAGCCGTGCGGCTGCACGCACAGCCTGGAGTGGCAGAGGGGTGGAGGGGTCCCGACTCTGGTGCATCCACCTCTCTGTGTCTGGGCCCAAACACAGGGAATAATAAAATTTGTCGACATTTTCCCACACAGAGTATAACTCTCAAGAGCAAGTGGGACCATTGTGTAGACTAGACGAGACAACACTAAGATAAAATACTTTAAATTACAGAAATAACAGAGGAAAATACAAATGCTGGCAGAGACGGCAGGTCACAGCCTGTGGATTCCAGCCAACAGGTGCTGGCACTTATTTACCCGTAAAATTTTGGTCCTGTATCCTATTCTGTCACTACTGGAAAATGAGGTTATGACCCTCAGACTCGGGAGGCCCGGGCTCTGCTGCAGACTCTCTGAGACCTTGAGGTGGATGTTTGGCCTCTTGCTGGTTCAGTCCCTCCCTGTGAAATGGGTATAACAGTTATTCCCTACTTCACAGAGCCACTGCGCAGATAAACATGTTAACAAGTGTGAAGCTCTCAGCTACCGAAGCGATGAAGGCCACTTAAGCGTGGTAAATAGAGCAGAAAATACAGCGTTGTGCGAGGATGCTGGTTAGCCCATGCTGCTGCAGAGTTCCACAAACACCCGCTGCTCACCAGCTCTGACGTACAGCGTGGGTCACCACCTTCTCTAACAGCAGGATGATAGCCTCAGGCCACCAGAAACTCCACAGCTACCCCAGAACATCTGATGCCTGGCATCAGCCACTGAGAGGTTTTGTCCCCAAACCCCTTGTTCAGCGGTGCTCGGGTTTTGCAGGGGCAGGTGTGGGGGTTGCAGGCAGCACCTCTCAGCCCGCTGCACCGAGAGGCCCCCCATGTGCCTGCTGAGGAGCACTTGTAGAGCTAACTTGAGAGTTTTAATTCACAGTATTCATTCAGTAACCCTGGTTTTATGGTGGTTGTGGAAACTATAACTGGGGATTTCCTGACTTTGGTGCAGAGAAAAGTCTCTGCACAGTGTAACATGGTCCAGCTGTGAGCGGGGCGGGGATGTGGAGTCGGTGCTAACATTGGGCATGGTTGAGGGTTTGGTGTAAATCAGGGGGACTGCTGTATGACTGCTGAAGCTGGAATTGGACTTAGATGATCTTTCAACAAAGATGCACATGATATTTTGCCCAGCAGGCACACTTTCCAGCCATGCAGTCCTCACCTCTGGGCATTGCTTCCCCTCTTGCTCTTCCTCACCAGGAGGATGGGCTACATCAAGATCTTTGCCGTGACTGTACCCAAAGATGGAAGCAGAACCTCTGGGCAAAAACACCCAGCTATATTTTCCTGGAAATGTCTATTTCTGGTAAATGTAATACATCGAATAACAGTGCAGCTCTGTTCCCTGAAACATGAGGGACTCAGCCTAAAGGCCCTTCTGAAAAATGCCTGTTAGCTAGTGCAGGCTGGGTTGCTTCAAGTAAAAACCATAAACATGGCAAAAACCTTATTCTTCAGAAAGATGCTTTCTGAGCCCCAGGGCTAGGTCATTTCTAGCAGGGGTAGCTCAGGAGCATGTGGGAGGTCAGACTCAGGGAGAGCACCCCAGCCGCCCAGCTCTGGAGGTGCTGCTCACGCTGTGGTGACTGACGGCTTCCCAACACGTACGTACCGCACTTCGCTCCCCTAACGAAGAGGGGACATCACCAGGACACATACTGCTCCTGCACCGAGCTATACACGGGTGAGAGGTACATGTAGTGCTGCTGCGGATTTAATTCATTTATTGTGAATTAAAATGTCTGAGCATGGCAATGGATATACTGGCATTGTGCTTGCCAGGGGGAGAAACTGAACAAATTGCTCAGGGCTGCACAGAGATGGGAAGGAGTGAAGAGTCTGGGTCTCTGCAGTTCTCACTGAACTTCCTTCCCTGGACAGCATTACAGTTCCACAGACACACCTCCTCAGCCCTCCTCATCCGAGAACTGTCCTCTGTACAACTTGTTTCCACCAGAATTAGCTGTTTAAAATATACAGATATACCTCCCTCCTTTTTTTTCTCTCTTCCTCTGATCCTAGAAATACAGATAACATCCTTCGGCAGCCAGGCTTATCAGCCAGGAGTGCTGGGGTGAGCCGTGAACAGCGGCATATTCCCTAGTTGTTAGAGAGATCTCCTAATGCTTGCATAGCCTTGTTCCGAGGTGTGTAAAGACACAACACATATGTCACGGCTCATTACAGAAATGCACCAAAAAGAGCAGTTACATACAGACGTTGCAGTTAAAGACATTTGCTGCGGGATTGTCAAGCAAAAATTAAGAGGGAGACTTACTCATGGAGAGCAGGGCTTTGCTTTGAAAACAAGCTTGCTGACCTCAGTTTAAGCAATTTGGGATCAAGGTCTTATTTCACTGCAGGAGGGACCTCAGACTCTGTCTCTAAAAGAGGTTCACGGATTACAGGGAGGCAACACAGCAGAGGAAAGCAATGCACTGACACGACCTGCTGCAGGGACCCGCCAGCAGGTCCAGCCGGCGGGTCAGCCGAGCCCATCGGCACCCCACTCCCAGCCTGGCTTGTGGGTCTGAGCTGGGCGTTTTGGGGCCTGTCCCCAGGTCGGTCCCTGCCTGAGGCTCTGCTGGGAGAAATGCTCAGGCTTTGCCCTGGCTCAGGCTGCCAAAGCCATGAGGCCCCGGCAGCAAAAGTGGCCCTGAGTCCCCAAGACCTGGAAAGGGGAGGTGGCATCAGGAAAAGATGGTGGCACAAGCAGAGAAGCAGGAAAACAGCTGGGACCTGGGGAGGTGACATCGATCCCATTTCCTCCCTGCTCCAAATCCTGTGCAGGTAATGAATCGAAAAGGACACAGGGACATCAAAGAAATCCGAATGATGCCACCCACCACCTCCCAGACATACTGAAAGCAATCTGGAAGGAAAAACGTTTTCTCCTGGGAGGTTAAATCAGCAAGCCATTACTAAAAAAGATAAAGGGAAACAACTTTCCTCAGGAAGCAGCAAGCACAACGTCCTCAGAGGGATCAAGCAATCAAAAATACTCTTTTGCCTTTGTTTCTTCAAGTCAGGAATGAACCAGATGCATATGAAATATTTAAAAAAAACCCAAACCCTTGCATTACTTAGTATGCTGCATTACTGCATAATGAAAAGACAGCATTGTAACCAATTATATGCTTTAATGAGAAATGGGCTGTCTCGCCTCACCCCTTTTTCTCTCAGAAAAGATCAGCGTGCTCAGATCTGGGTTTATTTCCTCAATTGTACACTGGCATTTGCTCTCACGACTGCAGCAATGCCTTTTGTGGCTCCTCCTCCCTTGCTCCATCTGAAACCAAAACTCTTGGAAGCTGAGGGAAGGTCTGTGTTACAGCTATATGAAGATGTGTCCCCATTGCTTCAAATAAAAATTACGACAAAGATTAATTTATCCCTTCTTTGAAGAATCTTGAAATGATAAGCAGTAAATCTGGCCTTGTTTCTGCCCATGTTTCGTCCTGAGAGACTTAAAACATTAGTTTGAAGGTCACTGGGCTGGGTAGTGTCCTCCCCAGAAACCACATTTCAGATCCTTTTGCTCAGCCAGAGGGTCAAGGCTGTCTTGGTTTTCTCAGACTTGCTAAACAAATGGGAATGTTTCCCACAGAGCCTGCTCTGCCTTCTGCTCTGGCAGGACGAGACCTGTGGGCAGGAGAAACACGGGGCCGCTAGAGTCAGGCTGGAAGCTTCACGTACTGCAGATACACACACAAATATCCAAGAAGCAACAACCTTGAACTTCAAAATTTTAAAATGAAGGCTGCATACTTATAAAGCCAAATAAAATATTTTGAATTCCCAATACTGCCCACTGTGATAACAACCTATATCAAAGGGTCTGTGGTATTTCTGGAATGCAGGATGGCCGCATATTTGCAAATCAATGGGTGAAACACTCTACATTTGTAATGATATGAGAGATCACAGGAGCTGTGATGGAATCACTTCTTACCAGTATCTGTTCTGTCACTCATCTTCTAGCAATAATAAATGATGGGTCTAATTTAACAACATTCACATCTAGCTTTATCTATATAGAAGTCTCAAAAAGTAATCTTCCATTGCCCTGCAATGAAACTGGCTATATTTTTTGATGAACTGTGCTCTACAAATGTGTCTGTACTTGTTATCACCATGCCTTGGTTATGAAAGCCTAATGCCAAAAAAATGAACTTGCTTCCTACATTATCAGGACATGCTGGGCTTTTTTTTCTGCTTTCACCATCTGCTTGCTTTCATATGCTTTCCATTACTGAGACAGCGTATTACACTACTAGCAGAATTAGGAGGAAAAATTTAGCTCCCAAAACAAACATGATAGTAAATACAATGGGCAACATTCTGCTCTCTCTTCAGTCTGTGCAATCCATTGAAGTCTGTTCTGTGACACCTAACTGGGTCAAATTATTTTCTTAATCCTAAAGGTGCAGCTCCAATTGACTTCAGTGAGGAAATCTGAGTGCAGATGATGGAGGAACACAGCTCACATTATGTCTAACATCTAATTTAATGGAATAAGGGGTTTTCTTCATTGCTGTGATATACCACACTTTTGAGCTACTTACTGAAGTAGGTGCAATCTATGTGAGGCGTATCTAATGTATACCATGCATGGAAATTGCAAGGAAAGGTCTCACTAGGCTGGCGTGCCTGCTAGGCGAGGGCAGCCAGCAAGAGCAGCTTCAGAGAGCAGCAGCGAGGAACCGGCCTTTGAACAGCTGGTTGTAAAGGGTGGCTGAGCAGGGGCTGCTCTCTGCTTGGCGGGGAGAGAGATGTCCCAGCACAGCGGCCACCAGCTATCGGGGACTGCAGCTGCTGCAGCTTCTTATGAAGAAGACCTGGAGCCAGCAGGCTCTGCTGAGTGGCACGTCCAGGAACCCCTGTCTGGTGCCGGACAGATGGCTGGACTTATGTCTGGCTTGTGAAGGAGGACAGTGAGTAGACTGCAAGCCTGCCTGTGTTGTGTGAGCGCAGAGTGTTTGTGCTGAGCCAATGAAGAGGTGGCTCTATGGAGCTGGCTGAGGAAAAGGAGAGCCAGCCACAGCTGGTGGTACATGAGACCAGCAGCAGGGAGGGAGGCTGTGCCACACCATGCCCAAGAGACTGCAGGGAAAGCACTGGCGACATCATCTGGGGAGCACAACCCGGCCACAGAGGCAGCACAGGCAGCGGGAGCTGGTGGTGGCAGCATCACCAAGGGGCACCCAGCCCACGTCACTGAGGAGTGCTGGCCTTTGGGGTTATGCTGTCAGGGAGGGGAGAGCTCGTACCAGAAATGAGACTTGTTGGGGCTACCACTCCACCAACGGGCTTGTTACTCATATCATGAATTGATGTGAGTGTTTTTGAGAACATAACCTGATAAAACAAAAGTTTTTCAGGGATCACAAACAAGAGTGTGAGCTTTTTATTAACAAAATATAAAAGAAGAGAACACCTTTATATGCTAAAAGAGAATACCTTTATATGCTATAACATGAAAAATACAAACATCCTAGTGATCTGTAATGACTTGGCCATTCCTGTTTTTCCTCACAGACAAAGAAAAATATGGCTGTGCTGTGTATCCTTCTCTCATTCTGCTGTGGAGTCATGCACTCGACTTCCATGAATGCACTTCAGCATCAAGATGATGCTATACCCCTTAGTCTCAATCACTTCCACTAGTAACTCTGCAAGGAGGTGATTAGTCTGAATAAAAAGAAAGTAGCAAAGTGAAGAGGTTCACTCCTCTGCATAGGAAGAGCAATGCAGGAGAAGGACTTCGAGGTGAAGCTGAACATCTTTTTATTGCATAATTACAGAGAACAGAGAAGCACCACTTGTCACTGGCTTATGCACTCTCCATTCTGCCACGTTTACTCAAGATTGTTTTCAGGTTTCACCATAAAAGAAAATGAATGGAACCAGGTTTATCTCTGAAATGAATTGAGCACATGGCTGCTAATTCTTTTCACCCATACAGCACCATTTTGAATGTTCTGAATTAAATCACTGCTTAACAAAATAAACCATAGTATATAAACATTAATTAATATTCATAGTAAGTGAACTTCCTCCCAGATTTACTTCTGGTGAATAGATCTTGGCTCTAGTCCTTGAAAACCAGCACTGAAAGAGCAGAGCTGAAGCTGTTATAAATTATCGTTTGTGATGCCAGTGTCATAGACTAGAAGTCTATCAATGTGAATCATCATAAATCAGGAAGGAACTTCCACAAAATGCGCTGCTGCAATAAACAACAGGCTTCCGCAACTGAAAAGCACGATTGACATCAAGTTCTTGATTCAATAAAACATCACTTTCTTCATGACACATGAGCTTCGCTTTCACAATATGGCACTGCACTGTTTTGCATTAGGATGTTAGAAACATTACTTCCTTGAGCTGTTCGACCTGGTCTCCCCCCAGCTGGAGGAGCTGTGGGCAAATGGAACTTAACAGGAAATTTAGGATATTGGTATATAGTGTTATTGTTTTAGCAGGCTTATTTTGACTTCATAACACAAGGAAAACAATTTATCTGGAATATATATGGCTAATAGCCCTAGGAAACTTGGTTATCTAATGTAGCATCTAGCTTACTTGCAGAAACTGTAATGGATTCTTCTCTGTGACATGGTAAATCATAAAGATTGCATAAATAGGTAGATCTGAAGATGAAAAACACTGCTGAGGATCTACCTGGCAACAGACAGCCATTGGAAATGAAATGACCATTTCAACTGCCAACATGGTATAAATCTTCTGGTTTTGGGTTCCTTGGTTGTGGTTTCTTGCAAACGAATTTGGTTATTAGAAAAGATAATGACCAGGAAATATTTGAGCTCAGCAAGTTCTACATACTTCCCTGTTGACTTCAAAATATGTCTAAACACAAACAAATCAAAAACAAGTTAGTAGCATCAGTGCCTTCATTATTCAACCTACTTCAGTTCCTCTTATGAACTGCAAATTAGTTCTTCACGTATTTATTGTGATTAGGTTAGGTTTATGAGTGACTCATAATAGATGGGTAGTGGATTACACAATAAAGGATGAGATAAAACCAAGGAGGCTGGTATCTCTGGCATGCCTCAGCCAGGGATGATATGGGGTAAATGTGCTAAGAGCGCTCCTTTCCTCCAGAGGGGCGGTGAACATTAGCATAGAATTTGTACAGCTCAGATGTTCCCAATAAAGACCCTGAAATACCTGTTCCTCATACAAGGCAAACAGGTTTCCAAGGGAAGACTTTATTGGCTTTTTTTTTAAAAAAAAAACCTGGAAACCAAGCTGTAAAAAAAGAGAGAGCAAGAAAGAGAAAAAATGGTTAGCGTTGTTATTTTTGTTGGGATCACTCAGTAAACGTCAATGCAAGAAGAAAAGGAAAAGGTGTAACTGAATCTCTGCATGATTCAGCACACAGGTGAAGGTATGTTGCTCTATTCCCTGGTGGCCTAAGGCAGATTATAAGGTTAAGAAAAGTTAGACAAAGGGCTACTTAGTCTTTACTGGTACAGATTAAAGGACTTGAAAGGCCTAAGGAAAATGCTGTCCTAAAAATGACTTGATTTGCTTGTGTTCCACAAATCCTTGGAAAGCACATGCTGTTCAGGAAAGATGGAAATAGAGATTATCATGGCGGATCAGTGTTGTAGTGCCATGATGTGGTAGTTTATAAAGGAAAGAGAAAAGGCTGCATGGATGGGAGGCAATCTGTTCGGCTAAAATCAGTCTGAGGAAGGACCGTAAAGGTTGCACCTCTAACAGTCCCCAGGAACAGCATCAGGAAAGGTTATTATTCTCCATAAAGCTCTCACAGAAATATCACATCCCATGCCTCGATTGCAGAGCAAACACTGCCAGCAATATTATGGCCTAAATACTCGTGGATTGGGAGACTCGGATTTCTTCATCAAAGAGCCACTGAATACGCAGAGCACAGTTAAGACCTGGTTTTGGTGAGCAGGGAATGCATCATGCAAGAGCTAATCATAGACAAGAATTTTGCAGTGAGTGGGCATGGGCTGGTTCAGCTAAAATTAAATCAAAGAATAAACAAAAATAGATCTGTTACTATTTATTGAACTAACTACCAGGAAACAACTAGTGAAAATAAGTTGACCAAATAACTCAAGGACTTCAATTTAGGAAGAGCTTGACATTTAGATCAAAGAAACTTTCAAGTAAGTTGGGGAAAAAGACAACAACTTAGTGAAACGCTTCAGATCTAACAGGATGAATAATCACTTCAAAATGGCTGTTATTCACAGGGAGATCAGGCATCCCAGATCGCCAGAGCCATTCTGAATTACAAAGATTGTCCCATATATATCCTGGTAAAAATCTCTAAGACATGATGGAGCTCTGGATTTTCCCTGCTCCCCCCCCCGCCCCAGGCAGTGAGAATGACCCCATTCCCAATGCCACCGAGACAGAAAGATGGGGACAACTTCAGCCCCTTCTCAGGTCCCACACCCCAATGCAAGGGATGTGCCTCTTGCCACAAGACCTCATGTCCCTTTTAAAACAAAGCAAAGTTAATCACTTGAAGTCTAAGTAATCAAAGCACTTACAAGAATTAGAAAAAGAGACAGATCAGCAATGAAAACTGACTTGGAGGTCAGAGAGTGCAAAAATACAATGGAAACTGTTGGAAGTGAAGCATTGCAAAGGAAATTGAAATAACAAATGGCTCTTCAGCTATGTAAATAAAAGGAGAAAAGGAAAAAACCATAACTGCTCTGAAATGGAAATGACGTGTAGGTTAAAGGTAAGTCAAACACGGCTATAAATCTAAATGAATACTTTTTTTTTCCTTGTAATGACAGCAATACTGAATTTAATGGTAGAAAGCTGGATGGGCAATAGGAAAAAAAGGTTCTTACCTGGAAGTGTGAGATGGTGTGTTCAGGCAGGGACGGAGGGAACAAGAGCAGGTGACAGCCCCCCCTGATTCTGAGCAATGTAGCACAGTAACCAGGACACTAAATGACACTGTCAAGGGGGACTGGCTCCCTGGATAAGAGCACTAGGAGCACCTACGGAAAAAAAAATGGAAAGTAATCTGGACAATTACATGTCCTTTTGCCTCAGATCATTCCTGTGCCATTTGTTAGGACAATTTCTGAATAAAATAAAAGTTGAGGACATTAAAGTAAAGGGGAGAAAAAGTAACCTAAGCTTACCAAATAATATATTCTTCTGGAGAGAGAAAAAGAATTATAACTATCTGGACACTGTCAAAGCATTTGCAATATTGTTTTGCAGGAAATTACCATTTAAATCAGCATGTGCAATGCACAGCACAACCACGCCGTGCGCAGTGATCTGGCCAGTGCAACAGGACCATGGGCTTTACTGAAGAAGGAAAGGCCGTGCTGAGAGGTTTCTGCACAAGGGAGCACTGAAAGTAATGCCCATGGACTGTTCTTGTGCAATAACTTCGTTAGAGGCATTTGCAAAATAGGAAGTTGCATTAACATATAATATTTACATATATAATTCTATTTATGAAATGTTCTGATGTCACAAATTTTGGCGGTATTGCCACTGCAGCAAAGGGTCAGGATATCACACAATAACACCAAGATGACTTTGAAAAACGGAAAAAGGCTGAATTTATCTGGAAAAGCAAAGGCTGGTAACAAATTGTTATGGTAAGACGGAAAGCTAATAATTAATTTTAAAAGATAAAAATCACAGGGTACTCAGCTGCAGGGTAAGTACTTGTAAAAGGTGATCATATGTACTCCTAGACTGTGGTAAATTAACTCAGAAATGTTTTTTCTTATCCTTGGAGAAGCGTCTGTGCCATTTCAGGCACTGAGGAGCGTCCCCCTGTGGATTTCCGTACCATTCAGGTTGCGGGTGACACACGAAGAGGAATTCAGAGCTGAACAGATGGGGAAGGACTTCTGCCAGGCCTGAAGGTCTGCCCGTCCTGCACGGGGAGTCCGGAGGAGCGCGGGCTACTCTGCTCAGAGCAAGGCAAGGCTGGGAAGAGTGAACATGGTAAGGAAGTGAAATATGAAGGAAAGAGAAGAACTCGTTATATTAAAGTAAATCAGTCATGCACGGGGCAATGCTGGAGGTGAAACCACCCAGACGCAGCAGGGCCATGCAACCAGGAGCAAGGAAAAGTCCTTCAGGACAGGGTTTGCTGCCACCAGCCTTGCCAAGCCGAGCAGACCTCTCGTCACACGGGAGGGCGCGCAAGGCAATCGCAGGGTACCGGCCCCTCCGAGAGGATGTCACTGTGGATGCGATGATGGTGGGAGGTGGCATGTGGCACAGAGGTGGTGGTGCCTGAGCCAGACCCCGCAAAGCCCACATTGGATTCCTGCAAAGAGACAGAAATGCCTTTGCAGCACCTGCCCTGCTGGGGACCTTGGCCAGACTGACACTCTCCACCACCCCAAATAATGGAGTTTGGCATATTTATAATTTATTGTGCTTATTATGCATACTTCCAGGTATACACTGTCCTGCAGCTTGAATAACATACTGGCAGCTGAACAAGGCACCTCATTTATGTTGACTAAGGGTTACATGCTCAGGTCCTCCAAACCAGCAAAGCTACTTTAACTTGCCCTGGCTAGAGATCTAGCTGAAAATACCTAATGGAGGAGAGAAAATACATGAAAAAGCCACAGATATTAAGCAGGGCTTTGTGCTGTAGCCAGCACTGGTGCCCTGAAGGCTCTGATTCACTGAGGGGTCCTGGTGGGGGAAGGAAATCCTTTTTGCAGCGTTAGCTTCCTTCCTGCTTCATGGTGCTCCAAGGCTCAAATCCCCGATTTTTCACAACTGCCCTGGAGAAATGGCTGTGTGAAGCACAGGAGAGTCCCTCTAGTATTGCCAGGCATATCTGAATACATGAGAGCTGAAGCCAGCTATGCAGGTGAAACAATCCTGGCTTCTGTTTCTGCACTGCTTCAGCAGGGCCTGAAATACTTACATTTTAAGGAGAGACTATAAATCTAGCTGTACACACACATACTTGCATTCACTTAATTTCACTGTTATGAGTAGCTATATAAAACTCCACAAAAATAATTTGCCAGATTCCTACCCCCTCTTTAGCTAGGTTGTAACAGCTGGTATATGGATTTATATTTTGGACCTAATACAGTAATTACAACTTTAATAGTGTATTATGCCTTTTCTCCTGATGGACCTGAGTGTGTCATTCTAAAACTAACTACACAGGTATACAGAGATGGATGCCTAATCTAACAGCCACATCATTTCTGATCTTCAAGAAAAGCTCAGTGTAGGATGGATAGTGCAACCTTAATAAAGTGACTGTAAAATGTCCTTTTTTTCAAGGGCTGCAATTTATAAAGTTTTACCACTGTATCCTTAACACAAGAAGCCTGGCAGTCAGGAGGAAACACACAAACGAGCCTGGCTCACAGGAAGAGAGGGACAGTTCTTCATCTCCCCACCTGGGGTGAGGTGTCCTCAGCAGCAGGGCAGGGAAAACTGTGACCCTAAGAAAGCCCCATGAGGCGCCATCCTGGGGCTGGGTAGGATGGTGAGGAGGCAAATCTCCTGGACTAGAAGTGGTAAAACAACTTAGGAAGACCTTAACCAATAATATAGAGTTGTATTTTGCTTTCTTATAGCTCTTTAGTAACAGCTTTCACTGTTGCCAGCCTACAGTTCTGGCCCTTGCTTTAGCCCGTCCCCCTAAACAAGAGCCTTTCTTACCCTATCTTATCCACTTATGAGACAAGCAGTGAGTGCTGTGGCAGCAACGATCCCCCTCCTCACCAGGATGAGAGGTGTGTTTGGGCTGTTCAGGCTGCTCACTCCAACTGGCAGCCTCTGCTGGGTTAGGAGCTTTTGGGTGTCTGGAGAAACATCTCTCAAGTTGCAAGGTCCTGGCTGCAGGCTGTCAACTATGTGGACACTTGTGATGTATATTTTACGATTAATCTAGCTGACATATAAATAGGAATGCCTGTGTGTCAAAGCCCCATAAGAAAAAAGAACAAGGTTTAAAAGAATTTCCCATGTTGACTACCAAGGACGAAACCTGCAGAAACAAGGCTATAAACGCTGAGGAGTATGTTCCCATGAAGACCAGTTGGCTACGCTGCAATAAGACCTCATCAGAGATGGTTTACCAGCAGCAGTCTTGTACTTTGGTAACTGCAAGATGGGAGCAAGGATATACCACAATTCTCTTGCCATTGCCCTCCTTTTGTCTTGACAGGAAAGAGGATTATAATCTTAAAATGAGGAAAAACAAAGGGGACCAGCCTTGCTTTACATCCTTAGAGCAAGGACAGAACAACATTTGAGGCCAATATATTACACCACAGTAATTTCTCAACTCCTACAGAGTACAAAAGGACTACCCAAAGGGAGTTTGTCGTTGCTGGAAAAGAGGAAGCCAAGAGATGTGGTGAGGGCTCAAGGCTCAGCATTCCTTGTCTCTGCCTCTCCCCAGGCACAGGCAGAAGGAAGCTCTTGAGTGGCTGTGAACACAGGTGAGAAATGCGCATGTGTGCGTACATGAGCAACCTGAGAGAATGAGCGCAAGGGAGTGGAACAGATTTGTTTAAAATAAAACCACCCTCCCTTTTCAGAAGGTCTTACACTGAGTTTTGTTATGTTCATTTCTTGCAACACATAGTGACAACTGTAGGGAGGAGCGTTCCTCAGCCTCTTTGGCAAGTGCTGGGGACATAGAAGTACCTGAAACTTAGAGGTCACTTCCCTATTATTAAGATACCCTTTACTTTTTCCTAAGTGCCAAATTTTCTGGTCACCAAACATCATTTTGCTTTTGATGAAACACCACCCTCTGTCTCTTACAGCGATATTTAATTTCCCCCTTTTTACATTTCACAGTGAAAATGTGCCTTTGATTTCAGTATTGGTCAAGTTGCAGCCACTCACCCACGTAACACCCCTTTGACAGGTTCAGAATATTGGTAACAAATAACGTACTTCTGCATACTTGTGTTTTGCTATTTGGTTTGTTTTGTCTTTCCCCAAAAGGATACTTGTATTTCACTTTCAATTAGAATTACATTATTTACTTTCTGAAGCAGCAAATCTTAAGATGTTATAATTGTTCTCATACTGACTTTTGTATCTTTTTTGTGTGACCTTTGGTCTTCCTGCTAAATATCTTCAACTCTCTTTTTTCTACAGTTTATCATGACTCACCCATTACAATAAGTTTGCTTCACTTGGTGGAGTCATGTTTATGTTAATTTTGAATCGTATTTTCTAGTGCAGCTGTGATATCATCACTACTGCTGCTGCGTTCTAGCAATCCTAAATTGGGAAGATACAAGAGACGAGATTTATTAACAGAGGTAAGTTTCCTTTACTGCTACACTTGATATAATGAAAAAGGGAAAAACTGAAAATGGGATGGTAAATACATAATTGAAAAGTTTTCTGGACCACTGGGAATTGCTGTCCCTCCTCAACACACGGGCCCGTGCCCATCCTGGGGCCCCAGTAAACACTGACACACCCAGAAGGCAGAGATCTCTTGCTGGGTAACCTTATAAACATATGAGGTAATTCTTACTTGCTGGCTCAGCACTGGTGAGGTCACATCTCCAGTATGTCCCCAGGAGGACCTGGAACAACCAGGGACATATCAGATGTGAGGATCAAAAGAGATCAGCTGTCTAGAAATCACAATCTGCAAACACAGGCTGAATGAACTGGGGTTGTTTAAACTAAGGAGAAGTCTGAGTTGGGACACAACAGCCTCCTTTAAGTACAACAAGGCTGTTGTACAGAGAAAGGAAATAAAGCAATTTCCATGTTCATGATGGATTGGACAAGAAGTAAACATGGGGAAGTAACGGATGAGAAAGTAATTGCAACAGTGACAATTTGAGAGATTTAGGCTGGATATTAGGAAACCCTTAAACACGATAGAGATACACTGGAAGAGATTCACTGAGGTGGCAGTAGAATCACTATTAAAGAAGGTCTTTATCAACAGGCTAAAACAAACCTCCTTCAGGGCGCATAGCCTGACTTCCAGTCAAGCAGAAAACTGATGCCTTGCAGCCACATCTAGCTCTGTTCCACAAGCCGTGTCTACCACAGCAGTTTCCACACAGGTTCCCACAATCCCAGTGCTCTGCCCTGGTAACTACAGAGAAAACAGTCCTCTGCATGTAACTCACCCTCTAAAGGTGGGCAGCATGGGGTTTATTGACTGACAGATGTAGCAGCATAGGCGTCAAACATCCTGGTACACTGTGCGGAGACCTATGATGTTCAAGCATCAACTGGCTCATATCAGCACGTGCACTGTTACATGCGCCCTTCCTGAGCCGTATTATTTATACAAACCATTGCGTTCTGCTTGCAGTTATGCAAGTGGAGAGACCTACAAAACACAGCGAGTTCAAAGGGAGCAGTGCCACGAGCTTAAACAGCACGAGACACGGAAGCGCAGTCTTTAGTACCCTAGGAGGTTCCCAAACACTATCTCACTTCAGCCATGCACAGATGGCCTTTATCTCTGCTAAAGAGGAGCACGTTTTCTTTCTATCACAGCAGCAATATGCCCCAGGGCTGTTGCTTCACCCTGGTATCATGGCTCTAGAAGCAGCAGCAAGAGAGGTAGGACAGAGCTGCCGTTTCTGTGGAGCTATCAACACGCTGCTCAGTTTCTCTGTGTGTCTTTACTGTGAATCTACTTCTGCACGTTCTTGAGGTGTGCAGATGAAACTTCAGGGCTATCGCCTGGCTCCAGCAGTGTAAGAGCTGGCACTGGCTTGCTGGGATTGGGACTGTGCACACTCTGCACCCCAGTTCTCCAGACGGTAGCTCACAGCTCACTGGGTAAGAGGCATTAGCTGTGACTGGCTGTATTGCACTGTGATAGATAGAAGTAGCCTAGCTTCATTTTGAATCCCAGTTTCTGCATAACTGTGGAGAGGCTCATTGAACTGCCACTTGCTAGGGGAGGAAAGGAGAGTGCTTTTTAGTATGATCTTAATTTCTCTCCTGGCTGATGCCAGCAGCAGCCACAGCATGAAGCATGGTGACAACTGTGAAGTCCTTTGTTGGCCTGTGGCTTGTAACAATACATACGTTAACTCCCCCAGGCGTTGTGAGGATTAATTAGCTAATGTTCGTGAAGCTTTGAAGATAAAAAACACTCTGCAAGTGTTAAAGAATTGCTGTCCTGATGTGTCATCAGGATATCAAGGAGTTCCTTCTTGCTCTGCAAGGTGCAGTTACTTCAGGTGATCCTACACAGCAGCTATTTTTATCCCACTTGTGCTAAACTTGGAACTTGATTGAGCAATTATTTCAGAGAAAGATGCAAGAGTCTTCTTTTCATCCCAGGCTCCCCTCACTTATGTGGGCCATGGCCCCAATGCCCCAAGACTGTGTCATGAGCTGTGCTCCTGAAAGGTTTATTTAAGCTTTCCAACACGCTTTACTGCAGGAGGAAACGCACTGCCGGGGTGCCAAGAAGAGCAGATGCAGCACACCTAGCCCTGCCCTGCTCTTCCGCAGCGACAACATGCTGTATTGGTCCAAACACACACCTCCCTGGAGCAGCTTCTCAGGAATCAGGATGCAATTGGAACAGCTCTGCAGCTCAGTTTGTGGCTGACTGCTCAGTTCCAGCCACACGCAACACACCAGCGCTTTGCTTTGAGTTCACACACAACACACCAGCGCTTTGCTTTGAGTTGTCCCTAGTATCTCTTCTCTAATAGTGACAGAAAACAAAAGAGACTGTCAGGTTTGGAAACCAATTCACCTATAAAGACATACACAAATTTCAGAGAATGATAAGGGTACCTGTCTGTAATACACCTAGACACATACAATCACAAAATGTTTGTTACATATAAACTGCAGCTCAGACGCCAGTGATCCATCACACCGGGGCTGGACACAATCCACTGCTTCTGGAATACCACCTGGCTCACCTCTGAGCTGAAATCCTTCTCTTCAGAAGTAAGTTAATCATCATTCAACACTGGATGCTTATAGCTGGTTGTAACTCCGAAACAACTGTCACCTCCAAAGTGTATTAGAAACTAGAAACGAAGTTTGATGAAAGGAGAAAAAAACCCCAGCAAACAAACAAACTATGATAAAACAACAGCAGCACCGCAAAACCACTTTTCTAAGCTTTCTGGGAGATGAAAGCGAATTCCTTGCCTGGCAGTGCAATGGAGGGCTTTCGAGTACTCCACTCAGTCTTAACATTCTGTGGACCAGATTTTACAAAGCTAAGCAGGATCTGGAAGCAGGCATCAGGTGGTACATTTGGTGGTATCTCTAGGTACCCAATATCTATTAATACCATTGTAAACCAGAAAACTACTGTCCAAACTTTACTTAAGCACTTAAATCCCTTCAGTTTTCCTTGGTTACTCCAAAGCAAAATTGATTATTAGATTTTAAAATGGCAGAAAAAGGAACACATGGATCATTTTTTCTAAAATATCCTTTGCTCTAGTTGGATGAGATGGTTTTTTCTAAGGGAGAAGTCTTTTGAAAAGACGGATAAGCCTTTGCCACATTCAGGATAGTTTGTCAGCCTCCCTGGGTATAAGGTTTAATACGCGGCACAGGCAAATGCATTTCATCATTCAAATAGAAGTCAACAGAAATTTAGGCAAAGATATGAGATGATGTTACAAATATTATAATTCACAAAATATTGTGTAACTTGGACCTAAAACAAAGCCTGAAGTTCTGAAAGTTTCCTGGTTTGTGTCTTTATCACCCCAAATCTGCTGTTTTATAGAAAGCCAAAGATGCTGGTCTCAACAGATTGCATGTCCAAAGTGAAAAGTGGCAGTGTCATATCAAATGGCTGCTGGAAAGAGGGTTTCCTACACCAAATGCATATAGTCATGCTGGAGGACTTCTAAAGCTTGAGAAGCACAACTGTTTAAGAATTAGGTGAGGCTGCTCTATGATTTTTCAGCTGATTTTCGTGCTTAGGCTAGAGAAGAGACATCTCTGCTTTTTTAGAGGATCCCTTCAGAGCAGTTGCTGAATTGGGACTTCAGGCAAAAAATTCTCCAGTCTTCTCTGGAGAGGAGGCTAGTGCATAAGCATAAGGTTTCATAATTTTATCCAGAAAAAAGTCTTTTGACCTTCTAGTTCTGGACAAACAAGCCATGCTGCAGTGACATTAATTGAAAACTGGAAGCTCCAGCATTTTTTATAAAACTTCCAAAAGCTTAAAAGCTTCCTGCTATTAGTAATCGGCTATACAAACATCTTCACAAAAAAAGGGAATAGCGGTAGCTACAGAAGAGAGTTATACAGATGACCACTCACTCTGTCTCATTGTTTATTTCACAAAGGGACTATCATGTGCTCTCTCAGCCAAAATGGCCCAGATAAGGCAAATCTGCATTTTGTAACCATAACTGACTGGGACACAAAGCTAGAAATCCCAGCAGGGCTATTTCAGCTACAGCAGCATTCCTCTTGCAGTTTCTGGTTTTTATCCCTATGCCATTCACATCTTTTCAGCTCCAAAATGCTTCCTATTTTTAGTACACAATTTGAATTAAACATTAAACAAAGTGGGAAATAGCAGACTGGAAATCATTGTCCCAAGGCACTGCATGCTAATTGCAGACACACTACATGTCTTAGCCCCATTCTCTTTCCACCGAGTTGAATGCAAGTTTAACAGATCTTCCGTCCTTGCTCCTGTACTTGGCTGTTGCCCTTGTTTTGCACAGTGTATACTCAGTTCCTTCCTTTCCTTTTATCTTCTCTTATTTTCCTCTTATTTCATTTCTCATAATACACTTGCTTTTGGGCTAATTCTTAATGTGTTTGCACCGATGAAGCTCCCATTGACTAAAATGCTGAGGAACAGCTAGGGGCAAGAGAGGACTGGGAAGGACCGGAGAGGGACAATGACTCCAAATAGACGAAAAATTTAAGTGGCACAAATAAAAAGTAAATCTGAAGCATAAAGCTTTTACCCATCCAGAACTGCTTAGAACTTAATAGAAAATAAAGTCCTTGTAAGAGCGCACGAGGATACAATCACTGTCACTTGCTCTTATTTATAAAGCCCAGTCGCGTTGCCTGGTGATGTTTAAATGATGGAAATGCAGAGTAACTTCCTGAAGCAAGCAGTTATTCCATCAGTATAAATGCCTTCAAAATTGGATCCCTATTCTAAGAGATTAATAGTATTACAGTCTGCTCCAGAGACCTCTGAAATCAGCAGAGATCTTTCAGTGTGTTTTATCTGGCTTTTGTTTAGCCTCTTCACATAGACTAAAAACATGACAAGGTACAATACAGCTGAGAAACAAGGAACAGGGAAGGAAACTTTTGCCAGAATATTATAGACAACCCTCATTAATTCAAGAGAATTATGATGTCAGGTCCCAAATGGCTTCAAAATGTTTGAACTAATATGTTCTTTCTAATCCATACTTTATTTTTAAAGTGGAATCATTATGCAAGCGTCATCTGAAAGATCTTCACTGCTTAAATTTGTTACATTAGCCTTAAGGTTACTGCATTACTAGAATCCAAGATTACCAAGGTTAAATGGCAAGTAGCTCTGCCCAGAAACCCCACAGGTTACACCTCTCCTGGCTACAAAAATCATCAAAGTCCAGCCCCTGGTTCACTGGACCACAGGGCCCAAGCCCATGGCAGCCACACTGCTCGGCCCAGGCAGCTGGTGCATGCAGTATTTTGGCTCCTATCTCCCACACCTCTTGTCTCCACACACAGGGACCTTTGAGGACATGCAGCCGGCCTGTGTTATGCTCTGAATCTCCAGCATGGCCTCTGACAAGTGTCCTGTCCACTTTGGGCCCCCAATACACAGATGACCATTTCCATACGGGAAGGTACCCTTTTGCACAGAGATGCCCAAATGAGAGATCAGCTCAGAGCAATTTTTTTGAATAAGGCTCAGTCAGGACCCTACTATTGCCCTAGACAACACAGCCACCCTCAACTTGGCAAAACCCAGCATGGAGAGAAGCAGTCCATCTCAGTAGCAAAAGATGAATTTGAAAGTCTGGGACACACCATTCCACCCAGTGTTTACAATTGCCAAACACATAGTGCTTTCACATAAGATGGCTTTGCAGACTACACTAGCAGCAACATACACATATCAGTGACCTGCTGCAGTCTGCCCAGAGGAGCCTAGTGCTACGCGTATACAAAAAATAATAAAAAAACCTCAAACCTGCTTTGCTGTAGTTCAAAGGGCCTAAGGAACATCAAGGCCACTTCACATACAACCAGGACATTGTGAGGCTGTACCTTGTGGCCTCTTTGCTGCAAGCCAGTGCATATTCTTGCTGCGAGTAGCATCACAAACAGGATCAGAGTGCCTAGCCTCTCATACCAGAGGTGCTCCCTATACACCTTAAGCAGGGCTTAGTCTTGAGTGCCCTACTAAAGAAGCAGTAGATGAGCAGGAACCCTTACACATTCAACCCCTCATGAACAGGGCAGGTGTTTCTAGTTGTCTCTGAAGGCACATTTGGAAGATGTGGATGAGCTAAGTCAAGTCAGCTGGGTACTGCTGGCACCTCTGTCACTCTTAGGGCTGGGATTTGTGCAGTGGCCAGCTTCTCTACACCAGCACATGTTTAACTGCTTGCAAACCTACTGCAACAACCAACCAACCATGCAGAAATGCAAATGCAAGTGGGAAAAGGGTGGACTCAACTCCAGCTGATAAGAAAGTTAAAGGTAGCCAGAGAGACAGTTCAGCCACTTGGCCTTTTAAACAAAGCACTTGGTTCGTAAATTCTTGCTGGGTTTGATAACAGCGTATGAAGATCTCTTTCACTGCACTTAGCACGAGCACATCACTGCATACACCAAGTATACAAAACTACCTACTTGCACACTCAGTGGTTGTTTTCCAGATCTTGGTCACCTGAAAAGTCAAATTATAACAACCTGTGCAAGGCATTTGAGCCATGTGCTGAGGCCATAGCCCCAGTCTGTCAAGCCCATCACACGTGAACTTCCTCAGAAACCCAGAGCTAGGCACTTTACTTGAAGAAGTAGCCTAGAAGAACATTGCATATGAATAACTCTTCTAATTTTGACAAAGACATTAAACTGTGATGAGGGTTCAAAGAAGGAAGAGGAGGGTTAGAGTGTGTTCAAGGAGGGGAATGACCAGAGCTCCTCCTCTAGAGATGGGACGTTATCGTCAAGTTCCCTTAGTGCAAGTGTCATTGCAGAAAGTGCAGTAATGGTGTGAGAAGATCACTATTTACATAGAAATCAAGAAAAAAAAAAATCTGTTTCCAAACATTGTCTCTTAAGCACACTCCAGTGCCAAGGCAGCCTCTGCGCTGTGGGCAAGAGTACTTTGCAGTGAGCCCTGATGTCTGGTCTCTGGGTTACTGGGGTGGTTCTCCACAACCCTCTCTGGCCTCCTACATGCCCAGTTTTCTTTGCATGGAAAGAAGTACCTGAGGGAAGAGGAGGTGTTGGATCTGCAGCTTGTACTTGGGTTTAGGGCTCACATGGTCCATGGAGCAGACACAGATGGAGTTCAGCAGACCAGCCTCAGGAGTGCAGGGACACAGGATGCTGCCGTCTTGGCTGAGGCTACTTTTAGAGCTCCAGAAACACCGGAATGAGTTGGAAAGAAACGGTTCAATGCACGATTGTATAGACTGGTGTTTGATATGCAAAACTTGATCTATATCGCTTAACAGACAGGTTCCATGATCACTCTAAAACTGCTCCTTACAAAATCACCTGTGCTTGAAGAAGCATTTCAGGAACACCAGCACAGCGTCAGGAATGGGAGGTGTTGCTGGACCTATTTTAACAGAGCAGCGCAGGAGGTACAGAAAAGTGAGTGACCATGTCACAGCAGGGAGTTATGTGTTTACCTACACATAATATTTTGGTCTGTATCAGAGCAGATAGTTTGCCCAGGGAACTAAATAAAGAAGGAAGCTGCTTTATAGGTGATTAATGGAGAGATGGGGGTATGTTTGCTTTAGCATTGCCTACCGAGGGCCAGTGCATAGGTAACACAAGGCAGGGCTCCACAGCCATTTCAGTCTGTTCAGCCCTAAAAGTTCAGGCGCAGCATCTGCCGGGCATGCAGGTCATGCTTCGCATGCTCAGCATCACTGCCACCATTGTCACACCGTGCCTTGGGGTTTCTCTTCCTTGCACCTTTCCCTGCAGCGCACATCCACAAGTGGGATTAGGAAGAGGAGCTCACAGCAGGTCTTCCCTGTCCCCTCACAGAGCAGCAACCCGCAGATGCTGGCTTGTGACCAGCGGTGCTGCTGGCCAAGAGATGAAATGCACTCAATGCACCAAATCTCAGCCTTGCCCCTGAGGCAAAGGCAGGCACAAGAATAAGGGAAAGCAGAAGCCTGGGACACTGGGACCTTAATTAGTGCCGCTCACCCATGGCACCTTCTGGGGCGCTGGCTGAACTTTACTGCTGAGCTGTCAGAAGTGTGCAAGTACCGAATCCACTTCTGGGTGTTTATGTTAAACTGGTCTGGTCTGATTTTCATATTTGGAAAGTATCTGGGACTCACAGTGCAAATCAACACATGGGACCATTTTGACTAAAAAGATAGATTCTGTGTTTCTGCACTTTTCAAGATACTCACCCACTCTTTACCTTCTGTTTTGTGCTTCAGATGTCATTTGAATAATAAGAAGATATATCAGCTGTTTCCCTATTCTTTAATGCATTTTGAATACTATTCTTTCCTGTTCTTGTACAAGCAATGTTAAAGACACAAATCTGGCATACAATTGAGGTAAAAGTTGTTTTACATAATCATAGATCAACAGGTATGTTTTTACAGGCTTTCTTTTTTAATTCTTTCCAGAGAAATGTGTTTAAACATAAATAAGTATGTCTTGACAGTATTTGCTAATTGAACATGGAAATATTATTGTATTGAAACATCAAAGCCTAGAAGTAACATTGACAGAAAACAGATACAAGCAGAAGTGCAAAGATACTAAATGGAAAGATATAAAAAGTAAAGAAACCGGCTACAGGGAATTAAGATCTAACCTTAGTTTTCTAAGATGCAGTGTCACAAGAAACAGAGAATAGAAGCTCTTAAATGTGTCATCCAGTATGATCATCTCTCATACAGAAATACAGCAAAGCCCCTATTTTAGAATTCAGTAGGTTGAAATTCAGCGCTCCAGCCCTCTGCTCCACTGTGGCAACCCATTTTTTCTTTTTTTATTACATATTCTTTTTTTTTTCCCATTGCATAAACTTTAAGGAATTGCTTCTTTTGATGTGTTTTATACCAAAATGTTGGGGTTTGTTTAAATGCAAAACCCACATTGTAGTAGCTCTGCAGAATACATACTTGCATGAGCAATGGCCACATGGCAGGAGTGTGCACCTAGTCTGACTGGAGGCATGGTCGCAAATCACTCAGATGAGTTCACTGTCCATATTCAGTTTATCTGAAAAATTATTGTTTGAGGTGCTTTGACCAAGAAATGTAAAGGCCTTCCTGACAATGCCAGAAAAATAACCAAGAGAAATAATGTAGCAGATGTAAGTAGTTTGCCTGCAATCAAGTAAATATTCATCTGCGTGTCTGCAGGTGAAGTTACCCACATGGCTTTTCAGAAGGGCAGAGGGAATCACCTCTATTCACTAGCTTAGAGTCAATTCAGAAATAAGAAGTATGCCTGCTGGGCTCTCCTAACACACCTTAGCAGAGGTATAATAAAGTGTTATGTGAGCAGATGTTGTTACTGACTGACCTGGAGCACAAGTGCTAGTGAGTTCTAAGGGAAGCTGAGCTTGTATGTGCTGGAGGAACTTTTGAAATTCCCACCTATATTTTCTCAGTTGTGCCTTAATTTTTGTAATTTGCCCCTGGAACTAAATCAAACCACAGAGAACAATTTGCACTCATTGTGGTAATGGACAAATTGACGTTGCCTGAGGATAGCAAATATTCCAACTGCCCAGAAATTTAGGCAGCATCTCAACACTTGCTGTGAGAAGCTGAAGTGTGGATTTTTAAGCTGCAGAGCTTGGCAAACTTTGAAGAGGCTTGAAAATTAGATTGATTGAGCATCATACACAAGACCATTATTCTTATAAAACTCTTTCACTGTTCCCAATAAAAAGATTGTTGTAAGCACAGAAATGTAAAGTGCTTGGACTAGAAAAACCGACAGCAAGAAGTAGACATTGGCTGACTTCTGTAAACCTGAAAAGAATTAATCTTTTGAAAATAGGAGTCAGATTCTCAGCTGTGGGCTAAAAAAGGCTCAATTCCACTGCCTTCAACATAATTGTGCTGTCAGAGCAACCTACCACTGTGCCATAGTCACAAGACACTCTTGTACTATTATCGGAGATTCCTCCTTTTTCTAGCAAGGGCAAGGAGACTTCAGGGCTGGACATGGTGGGGAGAGAAGTACAAAATGGAAAGGGAGGAGGAAAAAACTCACAGGGAGGAGGAAAAAACTCACAAAGAGAGAAAGAAAGCGAAGGAAGGAAGGAAGGAAGGAAGGAAGGAAGGAAGGAAGGAAGGAAGGAAGGAAGGAAGGAAGGAAGGAAAAGAAAGAAGCATTAGACACTGTCTAGATGTGATTGCTTTGTGTAGGGCTATCACGGATTTTAGAGGAGCCACACTGCGTACTGAAAGGTCTACCCTCAGACCAGCTTTCCCCAGGGCATCAGGAATGGGAAGCCAGTCTTCCCAGAAACTCATCTAGCACCCCAGTGTCAGAGTACACAGAAGCCAGCTAGATAAGCAGAAGCCAAGTCCTCAACCTAGAGCGGACTAGAGATTGCAAGGAAGAGACAGATGGATGCAGTGTTGCTCATTTCATGGGGACTAGCAGGGAAACCAGGCTCAGTTCACACAACAAGTGGAATTTTAGGAACAAATTAGAGGAAAGGAGCTTGGTCCAGTGGGTTTCAAGGACTCTCTGTAGGAAGGGCCCAAGTAGGGACATAACACCAGGAGGAAGGGCACAAAAGGGGCCCAGCTGGAGCCTGGCACCAGGCTCAGCTCTGGGAGCCCAGAGGACTGGTGTGGTGGCTGGGACAGCAGCAGAGGGCACCTGGAGCCGCTTCAGCCACTGCAGCAGAGGCCTTCCCTGCATTCAGGTGTCCCCTGCTCTGCAGGGACTTTCTTCCCCCTGTCCTTGCTGCCCTTCTCTCTGGCTGGTCCCCTCCCTGTCACCAGCTGTCCATGTTCAAAGCCTCAGCACAGTGCCCACATTCCGCTCATCCCCACTACTTTCACAGCAGCCCTGCCTTTCCCTTTGCCTTTCTCTTTCCAGCCACCCTCACCTACCCACCTGTGCTAAGAGGGAGATGCTGGTGGCACCTGCAGTGCCTGAGCCTGTCAGCTGCCATGGGCCTGTCCTGTCAGCCTGGACCACAGGCTTCTTAGAAATGGGCCCTATCATCAGCTGGAGTCCCGGGACGTTAGCCTAATGATCCAGGGGGTCAACCCTTGGAAGCTGAGTGGTGGGTACAAGTGGGAGAGGCTTTTTGATGGCTCCATGTGTGGGAGGAGGAAGAAGAGGAGGCCATGAGGCTTGCCACAAGCCTGAATTGTCAGCAGAGAATTCGTTTGAGAGGGACCACAAGGTACCTGTTGTCGTCAGCCCAAAGAAGCCCAGGGAGCTGTGGTTTAGAGCAAACCGGTGCTCTTGCTGGCTGCTGAGGACCCGTTAGGTGACCCAGCACGGTTGTTCAGCCAAGGAGGACCAGGGGCTGCAGCTTGTTGGCCATCTGTGCCTGCCAGGCTCCAGCCAAAACAGCTCCCTGCAGGAACCACACTGATGCTCGCTCTCATTTTGGCAGGTAGGGAGGGGGAGAGGCAGGAGGAGTGGTACAAAGCTCTGTCTTAAGGAGGATTATTAGTGTCAACGAATTTCTGTTTTCCTGTAAGAGCTGTGACTGATTGCACCAAACTTCTCTTGCAGACAAAATCTGAAGAGTACTGTATAAAAAATGCATGTGTTATGCAGAGCCACACTTGTCTTATCGCTCTCCTACCTGCGGCACATCCTGTGTGCCACTGACTTCATTTAAGCTATATTAGATTGAGGACTTATTTTAAAGAAACACCCACTATCTAACTGAGAAGCATCGATTCATATGAATACCTACACTCAGGCATCAAATATTGAACCCCTTGTCTACTGAATTCATTGCCTGAATAAAGGCAAATTTGGGGCTGAATAAAAGCCTCTTGCATATTTATCTGAGTCTAACAATTCTCCATGAAATATTAATGTGCCTGTGCCTGTCTAACTATCTACTTGTGCATTAAAACTTCACACTAGCTTCCCTAACACATACGGCTGGACTTCAGGAGCAGCAATGTGTGAGTAGTTCTCAGTGCTTCAAGGCACCAAGTGCCTGGGAGCATTTTTACTCCTTGAGTGTAATATCCCACACTTCTCCCAGCCTATGTATGGTTATTTACTTATTTCCCTTCTCTCTGCCTTAAACATCTGACGCAAAACAAAGGTGCAGAAAGGGAAATGGGTAAAGGGTATCCAGCATCCATTTGGCTCTGAGCTGTGAAACGCTGCACGTGCTGTGGGTTGTATTTTTGACAAGCCTTCAGATACAGGGGATTTCTCCCAGCAGTTCCCCATGCTGTGAGAAGCATAAGCCTGGTCACAGGCATTTCCCTCATTCAGGGAAACCTCCTGGCCACGTCAGTGGGAATACGAGGAAACGCCTCTGGCTTCCCAGCTGCAGGCTGCAGTGCCATAGCCATGTGGAGCTGCTTGTAGCATATTTGCCATGTCTGAGTCAGATGATGTAGTCAGAAGATCATTTTGAATTTGCAGATAATTTTAAAAATGAAATCACATTGAATGAAGCATTAGCTTTGCCAAAAAGCCAACTTATTCCAGAGTTACTGAACATCACTCAGCTATGAAAAAACCTCTGTTATTTCTTCTCTGCACTTATTTGCTCTTTTCATGTCCTCTGCATTAATTTACGTTGGGTTTCCTACCCCTAAGTACTGTCTGATGGGAAGAGTCTTGCACTTGGCCCCTGTTACATGAGCCTCCAACTGCCCAGTGACAACAGACATAATTAGCCTGAACGGGAGGGAACAGCCAAAGATAATCCTGTGAAATGACAGCTGCAAACATCCCATTTGATAGTCTTCAGCGTGCGCTAATGACTGTTTTCAACACATGCCAACGAAACAGTGCAAACATGGCTGTGGAGTGGGCACACGTGAGAGCTGAAGAAAGTAATGCAAAACCTTCTACCAAATAATAAATGGGCAAAGAATCTTTATAGTAAGTTCTTTGCTGATATGTACAAGCAGACAGATCTTGGTCCATTTCTGTCCTCAATTACATGGTGCAGTGATCAGGCAATTTAAGGGGGATGGCACCTGTGTTAGTGATGGCACTCCGGATCCTCCACATAGTATAATTACAGGAGGCAGGGCAAGTTTTCAAACGTGCCCAAGCACAGCTCACACTTAGTTCTGTGAACAACGCATCTTAAGCACGCTGATTATTTCTTTATTGTTCTAGCTTTATACCTAAAAATTATATCTAATAAAATCAATCTAATAATTATGCTATCATTACTAATTAAGCAAATACAAAGTGCATAGCATCGTGTCATAGAAACGTATAATTTTTTTGACTTTCACATTCCTTGGAGCATTTACCTTAGTCTAGTGAATCATGCCTTTCATGTCCTCAGCCTTTCAGAGGATGTTTCAGATTAGAAGAAGCTGCAACTTATCTTTACTGTAAAACCACTGAAGTGACTTGGGTTTCTTTGGAGATCAGTTTGTTCAGCTATTTGTACTAGCCTTAAGAAAGGGAACAGACTTCTGGAACTGAAAATGTTCTGCATCTTGGAATACACTTATACATAGGTATTTAAAAATGTATGACTTCATTGTCAGGTAGGACAATGTAACTGTTAAATTAAGGTTCATTGATAATGTTTTCTGCTTACTACCATTAATAATAAAATGTCAAAGTAATTCTAAAAGTCAAAATTGATGTGCTGGATTTAATGTGGACAACAAGTAAAGAACAAGTCAGAATATTCTAGGGAGCAGCTCAAGTCAGAGGTCCTGCTATGCGATGAAGAAAAGGGAATTTGTTACTTGACATGACAATGCATTTGTGTTTGTTATGTATATTGACCTACAAGATTCACCGCAAGGTTTGCACAGTCCATAAGTATTAATTTCCTTGCTTTTAAGTCTTGTTTTGTAAATGCTGTGATAGTAATCATCTGTAGCCATTTCAGAAATGTAGCTTTTGTAAAGATGTCTATTTTCTACATTTTCTGGTCTTTTCAGATTTTACTTTTCTGATAGATAGCTAGACAAAATAATAAAATAAATGGGGTCAGCAAGGTCACCAGATAACTAAAACAGAGCAAAGGTAGCTGCGGCTGCAACTGGATATTGATTTCTCACTGTAATTTCACCTGGAAAGCATCAGGGAGAAAAAGAGCACTGTGTGCACCGAATACGAGCTGTTGACGCAGTGGAGTGGGGCAGTGCAGGTGCTGGGTAGCACCCTGGTAGCACCTGGGTAGCACCCTGGGTGCCAGCAGCACCCCAGCAGCTCTCTGCTTTGCTTGTGGACAGCACCCCAGCAGCAGTGGGACACAGCGCTGTGCAGTGCAGCCTCTGCTTTGCCCTCAGCTCTGCTATGGAGATGTGCTTCCCATTCTCAAATAGAATCATAGAGTGTCAGAAGGGACCCACAAGGATCATCGAGTCCAATTTCTGTCCCTGCACAGGACAACCCCACAGTTCACACCATGTATCTGAGGGTGTTGTCCAGTCTCTTCTTGAACTCTGTCAGGCTTGGGGCCGTGACACCTCCCTGGGGAGCCTGTTCCAGTGTCCACCACCCTCTGGGTGAAGAACCTTTTCCTAATGTCCAACCTGAACCTCCCCTGACACATCTTCCTGCCATTCCCTCAGGTTCTGTCACTGGTCACCAGAGAGAAGAGTTTGGACCTGCCCCTCCTCTTTCCCTTGTGAGGAAGCTGTAACTGCGATGAGGTCTCCTCTTAGTCTCCTCTTCTTCAGGCTGAACAAACCAAACAGAGGCAATTCCCTTGAATACTGTGTGATTTAGTATCAAGAGCCTATCTATCTATTGGCATCTCTAAAGCACTTATTTCCATGGTGTGATACCTTAGCATTATACATGGAGTCAAAGAATTACAGTAAGACTACCTATGGACAGCTTGTAATGATGGCAAATATTTTCACTTATGCTACTATTTCTATAGGTAGTTTTGAAATAAAAACGTGTACTTGCTCAGCTTCCTATGAAAAGGTTTGTTAGATTTTTTCCATTTTCGTTTTTTCTGTTTCTCCTGAGTTTCTTCCTTTTTCTCCTTCTACACTTGAATTTCCTCCCTTCTTTCACATTGAGCCTAAAAGAGATGAGAACAGAAAAAGTCAGAACTTTAAAAATAACATTTCCAAAAGGTTTTATGAAGAAAATGATTGTGCTGGCTAAAAGAATGCGAATTGCATCTGCTGTTACTTAACTCATTTATTTTAATTTGTAGCAAAGCATAGGACTGGATGAGGCTAAGTAGATATGTGAGCTCTTTTTTTTGTTTGAGCTTATATTGTCGAAGTTTTAGTTCCATCAGCTAATAAGCAGACCTGTTTTTACTATGTTATTATTTCTGGTGACAAGATCAAATAAATTACCAAATACAATCAGGTTTATTTAAAACAATGATGAGAAGATGGACATGGTTCTACCTAAACTCTGACATAAACCTGAGAAAACTATGAATTTTCATCCTGAGACATATAAGACACAAAACCCCCTTTTTGACGGACAGCACTCCGATCAGAAAGAAGGCTCAGACACAGTTATGCAAAAGTGACAATTCACTGAAATTATACACGTAGAATTAGAAAAAAGCTTAAATTATTTAAATTGTTTGCAATCAGTCCCTGTTCTCATGCAGCTTATTTCTAAAAAAGATGAAGTGTCTTTTCTTCTATTTTTATACTTTCTATAGACCTTAACTAGAATCAGTTTGCCCTTAGAATCAGGTATAGATCCATTCTTTTACCATATGATTTAATAATTCCCCAAAACCTGTTGGAGTTCTTAAGAGGCCTTTATTAATCTTCAGCAGATAAATAAGTATGATGTAAATAACAGTTTATATTGTTATTTACAACAAAGTAACAACCAAAACTGACAAACATCTTCCTTCTCCAAGAAAAAAAAATCATCAGTGAGATCAATGGGTAAAAAGAGGAAACTTGTAATTTACCATGAATTCAACAGGAGAATAGAAAAAAAAAGGATTCTTAACAAATCCTTGCACATCTTTATACACATCAGTAGAAAAGTTTGCTGGGAAGCCTCCTCAGCTTGGGAACACCAGATGGGGCCACAGGGCCCCATTTTTAGGCCAGGATGCTGAGTTTATCTATCGAAAAAGGTTATCCTGGTTTAGTTTAATATGATAGCATATGGATGAGACAAAGCTCTAAGGATTGGACTGTGCTGGTGTCTTTTCACATGCTCACTTTGAAGGAAGAGAGGGATGTTCCTGGCTCAGGGCTGCACCACGGCTAAGCACTGGTTCATGAAGTGCTGCTCTGCATGGGGAGGAGAGAGTCAGGCTTCTGCTGGAGTAAGAACAGAACTGCAAAACAGAGACAACTGGATAAAATCTACTTTCTTATTTTTTATTTATTCTTTATGTTGTTACATTCTTAATGCATGCAGCATTTGGAAAAAGTTCCATAGAGGGAAATTTCAGGTTCTCAGCCATTGAAATAAACCAAGGCCAGGTCTTTGAGCAAGCATTATTCTTTTTGTAATCATGACAGATGGTAAAGGATTTCGCGGGATCCAGAGATCAGCTCAGTCTATCAAAATTCTACCCTACAAATGAGATAACACACCATGTACCACTTCCCAGAGCCCAACAGCTAGATATGCTTGTAACTGGCAGCGTCTTGGCAAAATCTGCTCAACGTCTTAAACGGCGTAGAAGAAAGTTTCTGAATAGCAGGTGGCAATCTCTGCTTTCAGAATGCTGGGGGCACAGGGGAGAGCAGTCCGTGGGATTCCATCGGCTCAGCAGCGCAGCAAACGAGCAGCATCACATCCCCCTCACTTCCACCTGGTTCCAGGGAGCATTTGAGCGCTATCAAGGCAGTCAGACAGCTACAACTTTCACTGAGCACCTCACTTTAAACAGCAACATTTTCAAAATGTTGAGCAGCCACAGCTCCCACTGAGATCATTGAGGATTGTAGCAACTCAGCATGTGCGAAAGATTGGGGGATTTTAATTTCGACATTTAAATACGAACTTTGGTGTCTGACTTCAGGTGTTCAACACTTACAATGGGAGCCAAAGCAAATAAGCATGTCTGCTCCTGACTAATACTTTCTGGAAAGCTGAGCACATCAGAAAATAATCCTGGGAATGAGGGCTTCTTTCAGTAAAATTGTTTTCACAAAAAGATTAGCAGAACAAAGACTTTTTTTTAAATTTAAGTATTTCTTAATTTATTTACTCATACATAATAACAGTAATTTCTAATATAGGGCCATGCGAGCAGAAGAAATAATAGAGTGGACTGGAGTTTGCTCCAGCACATCTTTTCATATCCTCACTTCTGATTAGGTTGGAAGCACGGTGCTGGGATGGAATAGTGAACATCTACCCAGTAATTTATGTGACAGAAAATTGAACAACCAGCTCCTTGACCATTATTTCTGTGAATTTCCCAAGCTGTAAACGCATCAAACAGTAACAGAAAAACACACATTCTGTGAAGCAAAATGTCTTATTTTTCTAGGTATGTCTACAGGCTTCATGGGGGAAAAATCCTCATAATTAACCTGTTGACAGAAAACCTGTGAGACCAAATGTTTGCTCATTTGATAATGAATTACCATGGTGGCCTGAACTGTCTGAAAATGTTAATGATTTTAGATGCCCCCTAATATGGGATCCTAAAATCTAAAAAAAAGGCGTTTTCACAAAAAAGCCATACATCTGCCACCCAAACCTCAGACCTTTTAGATAACATTTTAAACTGGGATTCCAAATTGCTGGACATCTAAACCAGCTCAGTGTTTTTACTCAACTGTTAGCTGGTGGAATTGGACATGGAGAAAGGGGAGGTTCCTGGTGAGGAACATTACTCTGACAAATCCACAAAGAGATGCTAAAGTACTGTGTTCCAGGTGTCCTACAGATATAGGACTTGATTTTATTTACCCAAAACTAGGATTAATGCCACTAGAAGTTTATAGAATTAGTTTTGAAAAACTGAAGAGAATTACTAAGTCTGTGAACCTGCCAGACATAAATTTATAATCTGATAAAATATGTTTGAACAAGGAAAACTCTGTGGTTCCTTAGTTACCAAAACTTCAGTGAAGTTTAACTCTTAGGTGTGTTTAAATTGTCTGAAATATCCTACATCAAAAGCCTCAGCAGCAGCAAAGAGCAAGGTGCCTGTGTCCATTGAGTAATACAAGTACAAAATTAAATTCTATTTTTTCACTTTGACTGCCAATTTTATGGCACTTCATTTAAGCCTGAATCTCCAAAGAATCAGTTCAAATTAGCTTTATAATTTTCCCCAAAGAATCTGCTTTAAAATAAATTGAATTGGAACGTAAGACTTAGTAAATGAGTATAAAATTCAAGTGAACTTCTCTGAAGGAAAACCCTCTTTTAATCAGAAGACAAATAAAGCTCAGGTGCAATAATATATGACAGCTCTAAAAATAGTTTGTCCTTGCTGGTGGTTTAACATTGGACAAACCATACTTCAAGTAGTCATGATGTCTAAGGGTATCATGCCATGTTACTGGGAATATGAGTTGTTATATAAGATTGTGTTTTAAGGCAGATACAATAATTTATTATTTTTTTTCCAGGAACTGCCACTTCATCAAATCTTAGTGATGTTGTGGCAGAATACCAGTGCTTTTTGACTTGTTTTTGTACAGTTGAGTGAAATTTATGCAGTTTTCCATCAGTGACAGTGGCATTACTTGTTACAACTTCGGATGTTTTCCAGCAGAGGTGTTCAAGTTTATCCTTCCTAAGCAGCCGACAGGAAGTCGGGGGACTGCACACCTGTGACCAGGTACCTTGACCATTGGCAGTGGGCAGAGGCTCCCAGGGACAGAGCAAGGAGGTGGGACAGTTGCAGCAGCCTTCTGCCAATTAGGCTCAGGCTTCACCCCAAGGATGAGGACAAGAGCACATCTGGCACTGGGCTGGAAATGCATAGCTAGCAGCCAGTGGAATTGTCAGGGAAAAAGCCGAGGACACTCACCTGAGGTGATATTAACAGATTTTAACCAATGACGCAGTGTTCAGCAGAGCACTGAGCCCAGATGTCAACAGCCCTTCTGAGTCCTATCCCCATCATTAATTTTCACTATGTCTCCTTGACAATTCATTTAGCTTTCCTTTACAGTTCCGAATAGCAAACGCTGAGAAAGTGCTAAGTTTAATTATCATATCACATATACATAAAAATCACTTTGCATTCTACTTACATGCAGTTATGTTCAAGGTGGAAAGCTGAACTGAGATCATGTTAATTTCAGCCACAGCTTCCAGCTGCTCCGGTGCCAGGTATCCGCAGTAATCTACCTGGAGAAGGATGGCCAGGAGATGGGGTGTTGTCCTGTGGAATCCTGTGGCTCTTGCCCCATTGTTGTTTTCAGAAAGTTCACTTGAAATCCAGATGAGGGAGGCGTCTCTTGTTGCCCCCGCATCGCAGCAGAAATCCAGGTCCCAGCTTACTCAGCACGTTAATAAAGTGTTCCAAGGAAAAAAATTGATATCTTCACTTTGTCTGATGCCACACATTTACAGAGATATCGAGTAGTCACTCATGCTGTCACCTTCTTTTTTCTATAAAAGCAAGTGAAATCAGCAAATCAGATTACCTCTAATTTTTTTTTTTTTTTTTAAATGCAAGGAACAGATAAAATAAGCAATTGCTTGGCAATGGCTGAGGCAGGTCTGTGGCCAAACCCAGCAGCTCCCACCCCTTGCCTTGTCCTTAGCTGCTGCATAGACTATGGGAAGAGCCGCCCTTCATGCCACCGACATTCCAGTGATTTGAACGCTTCCTACCACCATCCACGGCAAAATTGTTAATTATGGAAGACAGCATCTACATCCAACATGGTGCCAGGTCTTGGTGCTTTGAGAGGAGCTGAAGAGCAAATGGCAGCATTGCCTCAGGAGCCCCGGCGGAGGCTTGGCATCGTTTCGGGTGTCATGGCGGGACTGTGTGACCGCCCAGCGCTGCACATCATGGCTAGTGCAGACTGTCGGCATCCAGGAGGTGAACAAACCCGTGTGTCTGTCTGCGCAGCAAGGAAACAAAAATACCCCAACAATTCCCAGAACTCAGTTTTTCACCAGAACAGACTGTACAACACTTCCACCGTAGCCATTCTACATTTCTTCTGAACTTAAATCTCCTCACGAGCTGCTGAGGCACATGGGCTGGGGGCTCCTGTGGGAGCTCTATGGAGTGGCAGGGCAGGGCAGGGCCCCGCAGCCCAGGGTGGCTGGGCAGGCTGGGGGCACCAGGGGCAGCCCCAGCCAGGGGCATGGGGCTTCCCTGGGGATGGGAATGGGCCGAGGCCGGGCTGGGACATGGGCCTGCAGCTGAGCCCAACTCTGTGGCCCACGGCCAGGCAGGGCAGGGCTGTGGGGAGCTGGAGACTGGCCCTGCTGTGGCACCACCCGGGGCTGCCATGGGGCTGCGGGCAGCGTGGGGAGCCCTGGGGAAGCCAGGCGGGGCAGTCAGGCCTGTCAGTGTCCTCAGGGCTACGACGCAAATTCTACTGTTCTTGTATTTTATGCTCTCATGCAGACAGATACAGCACTGAAGAGCAAAAGCCCCTTTGCTTATCTGACAGCTTTCACTAATATTATGCCTGGCTTCCGCTTGAAAAAATACATTGCTGATATCAATATGGGCAATATGATGCCCAACAGAGAACAAACGACAGGAGTACAAATACTCCACAGACACAGTCAGAGAAGTCTTCATTCAGGACACCTCATTATTCACTTAATTATTCATTTTGTTTATTTACTGTAGAGATATTACACATAATATGGTGTAAATCCCTAGCATCCTCAAACACCAGATGCCGGGTTTTCTCTCCAGTCCCAAAAGGAAAAACGAAAGCATCACTGTGAGAATTAACAAAAAAGTCCAATTAAATTCCTTGCCAGAATGTTAATTTCGTGAAGATAAAAGCAGCAAATTAATACTAAGCTTCTAGTCACCTCCCTTATCACTTTTGTGCATGTTTGGAAAAAACAATAATCTGTGTTTAAAATGGACATCATCAGGTAGACAAGCAAATGTTAAAACTGATTTTAAAAACCCCAAATATCTAATGCTCCACCATTTTCTGGTCTCAAGTACAGGTCAAAGGGAAGAACTGCTAAGGACATTGCTCCTTTGAATGACATTACACACAAATTTTGGTATAAAGGCATGGGAGATGAGAAGTCTTCACACAGAATACAGAGGATGACAGCAGGGGCTGGAAGGATCTCAGAGCTCATTCTTTCATGTCCCTGCCCCATGGCAGAATGGACTAAACCTAAGCTTTTCTTGGCAGGTATATGTTCAGCCTGTTCTTAGAGCCCCCTTGTTAATGGGCATTTGACAACCGCTCCAGGCAACAGATCCCTGCCAGTCACTCCCCGATCATTAAAGAGTTTTTACTGCTTTAAAGTAAATCTCACTTGCTGCAGTTTAATCACATTACTTTTTGTACTATCAATGGACACGAAGAAAAGGATTTTTCTTCCCCATATCTGCAAGTCTTTTGTGCATCTGAATAATGTTACCATGTCCTTGCTCAGTTTTCACTTCTTCCTGGGATTTTTCCCAGTTGCTCTGACACTGTTCCCTGTTTGGGGGAGACAAAGGCAATGTCATACACACTTGTGTCCAAGGGAGTTTTGCCATCTACTGCAGTGGACCCTGGCCTGAGCCCCAGACCCTTCTGAACTCCGCTCTTCCCTGCATTTCCTCTGTGCCAGGGAAGCCCTAGTATTTTGTGCTAAAAGGGGCTGAAGGCTTCACACTGCCACTCCATGCCCATAGTAGATACTAAATTTTTCAAGCCCAAAGCAATCAGGTATCTTGCAGCCAGACTTTCATTAAATTTAGAAAAATTATTATTAAATGCACATTTAAAAGGTTTTGACAAGGCATTGCTCTTTTTTTATATCAAGGTCCTACAAAATCATGCAGGCTTACATTAAACACACTTCCGTTTCATGTGTGGGACCAAATCAACGCTTTCATTATCAATGAGCAACACATCTTAAGTTGCAACCAGATGGCACTTGAGCAATTATGCACATACATTATCTGGCGCAGGGAGGAGAAACATCAAACATAGCTTGCCAACCTACTGTTGCCCACGTGATTTTTGTGATAATACCAGAGACTATTTCACAGAGGTGAAATATTTAGGTTTTCTGCTGATCGATTCAGGAAGGGGCATTGACAGGTTTTGCAAAACACGCAAAAAATGTAGTATTTGCATAGCTGGAGATAAGTGAAATTGGTCAGAAAACAGTGGAGTAAGGACATTATCTCAGCAGGAAGAAAGATGAACTATGTACTCTGTTCTTAGAGGCAGAGACCCTTTTCAACACATTTGTGGAGTACTTTGCCTACTGGGATCCCGTGCAAGGATAGATACTGCTGCAGTAAATATTCCTGAAATAGTGATCAAGTGTATTTAAAGGAAAGAAAAGACTTTTTGCTGGATTACATACAGTTTGCAGCACGGAGGCTTTAAAAGTCATAAGAATACAATGTTTAAGATAACCTTGGTCCTATATTTCAGGTAAGCGAATATCATATATTTTGCAATACACAGTAACAGTGCAACTGCAGAGTTAGATTAACTGCTATGCTCTCGAAAGTGACTATAAAACGGTAACATGGTGTTTCTTGTTTATTGGGCAGCGATGATTTTTGAATCAAATATAAGTTGTAAGTAAAAAGATGCTTCGCATAGTTGCAAATCTTCCTACAAAACTTCCAACGGAAGTTGACACGTAACTATATCACTGTTTTCATGCACCATCATCAGAATTCAAGATTCTGCTGATAAAACAAAATCTTCACTGACACCTCTGATTCCCTTGACTATAGATGGGATATTGAAAAATGTCCAGGGGTATTTCTCCACTATGGCACCAAATACAGAGATCTCTACAGCTAGCAATAGATGAACTAGCTCAGATACTGGAAGTAGCTTAGCTTCAGCTATTTTCACTAACATAAATTAGCTCATGTGTATCTTTATGTCCCAAGCTAAGTCCTAAGTTATTCAGCAATGTCGTACATAACTTCAGTGACGTACGCCACTAATTTTCGTAGATACTTTCAAAAATCCCGCTTTTACCTTCACTGGTGCCTAAGCAGCCCTGCCAGTGTGGGATGTGCATTGGGTGAAATGGATTACAGAGCAGTAGACACAGTTAATATTGCTATTACAATCACATCTACAGAATAAAAAGATACCAAACAAAAAAAGTTTGATGTTGCTATAACTGTTTTTGTATGAAAACCATAATTTCATCTGTTTGTGTATCTCTCTCAGTACTTTAAGTCCATTTCTAGTGTCATTTTCCGGGGTTTTCTCAGTTCTCCTGAGATACTCTGATCAGACTGACATGACACTGACAGGCTTGGCCTAGGTTGTTTCTGGACCCTTTTCAGTTCTATTCTTCAAAAGAGTGCCCTTAGTAGGTTCCCATCAGCATTTCTGCTATACAATCAGCAGGACTGTTTGAAGACAGGAACATATTTAAACCTTCTCTGTCTATAACAACTTTATCAACAGAAGTCTAAATTTTGTTTAAACTACTGTAAACTAAATCAATGCTGTTGAAAAGTAAATCGAAAAGAAAGTAGAAAGGAATTTCAAGTCATTCGTGCTAGGGTATGAAGATTCAGGCTAACTATATAAAACACCAAAATACAATCTGTTTAACATTTGTCTTGGCTTAGGATTCTCCTTCAGAAGAATTTTCAGGTAGACTTCCCAGGAATACAGGCTCAGAGCGTCCTTGCATTAATTGAGATTTTATCTCCTGGAAATCTCTACTTTTTAATGTAGTAACAGGATGTCACATCTATAACGATTGCGCAACAGAAAGAGTGAAGAAAACCTCTGAAGTCAAAGATGGAAGATAGGTACTTCAATTATCGCCATTCACTCGGGAAGATGCAATATCTCCTGGAATCTGAGATACTCTGTACAAGCTCTCAGAGAAGCTCAGAACTCTAAACACATACAAAATTACATAAAAATAACCATGCCTGTGATCTTCCTTTGTTCATTTTATACCATTTTAGCAATATAAATGAATGTCCAAAAGAGTATAAACTACATTTATACTCATTCTAACACCCCTTCACAGTGCGTGAATGATATAACAAGGCTTAAATATAAATAAGAATTACAGATAATGCAAGAAATAATACAATAACCAGTCAATAAGAAATCACAAGATGGTACTATATGTATGTCAATAAACACATTTTAAAAAAATCAGATCCTGTTAAATAAACTTGATATGATTTTCCTATGAAATTACAAGGCTGGTGCATTAATGTTCTGATATGACAGCCTCTGTGAGGCATTTGACTCGGTACTAAACAATATTTGGACTTTGAAATTATTGTATAATAATATAAATATTATAAATATAAAAATAAATATTATATACAAAATCTATAAATAAATACATACATATAATAGAAATTAATGTATAATAATAATATAAAAAGGAACACAGCATACACTAAAGGGATTCAAGTATCCAGAAATACCCTCATTTATGACTTTATGAAGAATCTGTTCTGAATTGTTTTCTAGAAGACTCATTTTGTGATCTTTATTAATCATTATATTAGTTTGTAGATTAATGAAGACTTGCAAATAATTAAGTGGACAGCTCATTTTTTTACCACATTTGAACAGTTGATGAAATACACAAACCACATCGGGCACATCTTTGTGAAATACACGGATATGTCATAAAGACAAAACAAATTTCTTCTTTTCAGCCCAAATAGATAGAGGTTTTGAAATAAAATATAACTAAAAGATTTTCCACTTCTTCTGTGTGCAAGCCTATCTTTGGATCTTTCCATCTTTGATACCAAGGTCTCTGTTAAGAGCTAGAGCTTTGCTGACAGCATGATAAAAGTCATTTAAAAGAAAGTAGGTGTAAGGGAGAGCAAAGCTGCCACTGAAAAACTTCCTCTGTTGTCAGAAGGCTGTGGAACACTATTAATTAGCAGTTAAAATCTGATCTTATTTGTATGCTTCCTAGAAAATAAGGAGCATGCTGTAGAAGAACAGTGAACGATATATCTACATAAAAGGTCATAAACATACTCTGAAAGCCTTTGACTGTTTCCATTTTCTTATCACAAAGTATAGGGGTTTTTTCCCACGATGACTGGAAGGGTCCAAGCCACTTCAAGTTCAGCTTAGCCTGTGTTTAGCAGTTCTTTTGTTCGTGGCTTTAGGTTTTGGGCTTTTTTTTTCTTTCTAAGTCTTTAAAACTAGCAGTGTGCCCTCCAACTTTCTTAATCTGATGACTATGGATGTTGGGGCAGTATGAAAGGACTGAACCGCAGGTATAATCCAGGCTTGTGGGCTCTTCCTAAACAGTATTTCCAAGGGGCACAGTTGGACACAGGCTATTGACCTAGGTGGACCATGGACCTCACCCCACAGGGCATTTCTAAAGTTCTTATGATTTCAGTAGGACAAAGGTGCCTGAACATCTTTATGTCCCTTGGCCTACGTACACCATTTCTAAATTTTTTTTGTTCCATACTTCAGTTAGAGAACTGCCACAGAGAACAGAGAACTGCAATGATGAATCACTGCAATAGAGAACGGGTACAAATCAGAGAGCTACAAATATTTTCTTTATGATCCTACTGTTCTTTTTGCCATGACCAGCTCTCAACTAGAGATCCAACATGATTTCTTACCCTTGACTTACAGTCCTCAGTTCTAAATGTCTAAGAATTAAGTATTTTCCTGATCTAAATTTTAACACATCATGCCAATTTGTAGATTGTGACAGTTTTCACAATTAGGAGCAAAATATTATAATCATGGCAACAATGAACACAAAGTTTCTGACCAGTCTTTGTCAAAGGAACCTAATAATTTCCAGTATTAAATGATTTTTTATTAAATCTGGATGGCTCATTTTTCTTAAGCTCCAGTAAATTTAGGTGATTTGCTAAGTTTAGAAATCCACAGCTGTTCTCGTGGATCACTGTGAACAGAGGAAATCTCTGTTATGAAGTAGTCTCTCTCTGATCATAGCACATCGGTTGTGGCACTGCATAAAGATTTGAACACTACTTGCCTAGCAAGGCAGACGAAGCGTGGCGGGCACTGCAGAGGTTCTCAGCAGATGCTGAGGAGGGTCGCCCCACTGCTGGAAGCAGCACAGCTGGGTCAGCACGGTGGAGCGCAGGACCCAAACTTTGCTTCTGGACAGTGTTCTGCACCACACTGCCCTGCAGTGTATAAATACACCAGTAGTGCCCTGCAGTGTATAAATACACCAGTAGTCAAGCACCAGTCTGAGGATCCACCTCATGTTCTCAGTGAACTGCAGGAGTGAGGCTGTCTGTGATACGTGTCTGATTTTTAAAATTCTTCTTTTTCCTATATATTTATATGAAATGTCTAATTTTAAAAACCTAAAAATGTAGGGTGATTTCTACAGGATTTTCAAAGCTATGTGTGTATTTAGTGCATGAACTACTAGATTCCAGTAGAAGCCAGCACTTAGCTGCCTCAATCATTCTGCAGATTACAAGAGCCATCTTCCTATTCATTTAGGTTCTTAAATATCGCAAACAATCTGAGTTATAATTTGTATTTCTTATTTATGATACATATTTTTATTTATGATAGCAAAACTATATATTGTACAAACAAAGATAATGGCAAAACTAAAGAGAAATCTAACCACTTCCTAACATCATTTCTGAATTAACTGCACATCCATTTCACTACTGAATCTTCAAATTGTTATTATGAAAGTTATAGAACATGAAATGGGAAACATTATTGTGCTGCTATATAAAGCTACAGTTATTTCCACAACTTCAGTAGTGAGTGCAGTTCTGATCGTCTCAAAAAAGACTGTAATAGGGCTGGAAAAAAACCCAAACAACAAAACAAAACAATACAAAACAAACAAAAAACAAATCCCAAACAACCAAAACCCCAAACAACAACAGAGAAAGGAGCAAGTGGGATTCAAGACAGAATCACTTCCATAGTACAGGACCTAACAGAGGGGAGGTGTAGACCTCTGGCAGTTGGACATACCGAGCGTGCTGGGGAAGCATCACTCTTCTGCACCCCAGCTGCCATGTGGTCACATCACTACTGCCAGCTGTCAGAGACCAGACATTGGAAGATGTGGATCTTAGGTCTGTCCTGTACGATCGTTACAATTTTATGGCACTTAGCTTAAGTTTCAGGACTCTGCTGTTCATCCTTTATTTGGTGAAATTCAGCCTCTGTCCAGACAGGACTTTTGGGTTGCATCATCTGCGCTACTCTGCAATTGTCCCTGTAGGTCTGACTTCAAGGCAGTATGAAAATCTCCAGTAAAACCTGTTCATTTCACAAAGCTACCTATGAAACAAACAAACAAACACAAAACACCAAAAAACCACAACAAACAAAACTACCCCAAAAACATTTAATTAAACATATTAATTCAGATCAAGTGCCTCTCAGGAAAAAAGAAATCTAACAACATGTTATTTGCTAGATTATCAGGCAGTGACCTATCTTCTAAATGGGGACCTGGAAAATCTAGGAGACTTAGAGTCCTTCTTCAGGGCTGCTCTCTTTAGGCACACCGTATCAGTTCTGGAATAGGGCTCTGTCTTCCAAAACAGTGCTGTCAAAAGTGAAAATTTCATGTTTTTCTTCTTTCGAGGCCTTTTGAGACAGTTAAATGTATTCATGCACCGCTTCCCCAACAGAGTGGGCAAGTAGAATTTCAAATGAGTTGTTATTTGTACTCTTTTATCACTAGAATTTCATATTACTAACTCTCAAGGTTGCCCTTAGCCAGGAATAGCAATGCTAACAAATATATGACACTTACAAAATTAGTACAATGTTTGACTAAGACATGATTCCATAGCATCTGTTACATCTCAATATGTCACTGAATATTTCACAATTATTTAACATCTATCACAGCTTTCTTCACCAACAAAGATTAAGTACTTCCAAGTTCTTTTCTCTCTAGCATAAATGTCCTGCAGCTACTAGGGTTTTCTCAGCAGACCTGCCTCAGGTCTTCTCATGCAGCAACTCATCCTAAGATGTACTATTGTAGGTGTCTTATTTTTCATACCTAGTTTGTAAGCCATCTTTACCTACATTTTTCAACATTTTCTTGTGTTTAGTAAAGTCAATGATAAAAGAAACAGAATTTTCACCTTACATTTTAAATTTATTTAAATTAGAATGACTCTAAGAGACCTATATACTTAAACACAAACTTTAGTATTATGATGCCATTGGTGCTGATTCACTAGATGGAATGTTCTCACTGCACATTTTGTTCAAAGTCGTCTGAATAGAAGCTATGCCACAGAACTGTTGTTTTCCTGTCCACAGGATCCTCCACCCTAGAAACTCCATGCCATCCTGTTGTCTGTCTCATGCAGCAGACAGCATGTCACTGCCCTGTGTCCTTATGGTCTCAAATTGAAAAGCAGCTTTGTTTCTGTTCCTGCTCATTTCTGGATGACACCATGATGCTGGCAGCCAAACTGTGCCCTCACTCTATGTTTGATCAACATCCAAAGGTCCTAACGAAGGGACTAACAAAGGACTGGAGCCACAGTGTTACCAAGTCCAGTAATAAAACAGAGGTCACAGCAGGCATAGGGAAATCACAGATGAGGCACCAGGAGCAGGACCCCTCATGGACGGCAGCCATCAAAGGAGAAGGCCAGTCCCCAGCAATTTCCTTCTTACATATGGAGCATGGTGTTCATGGTATGGAATACTTAATTGAACACACTGGATGTCAGTCTAGGTGCTGTGCCGTTATGTTCTTGCCCAACACTACCTTGCATCTGCAGCTGGACAGTTGAAAAGTCCTTGGTCTCCTTGGCAACAGCCAAGATACCAGTGAGCTCTTAACATTCTCTTCATACCAAATCCCAAACACTGGAAACCTACCAGAAGAAAACATTAACTCTATCTCAGAGTGCTCTCTCGTTATTCTCAAACTATGTTCAAAACAAAAGGCAGTGCTAGCTACTAAGAATAAAAGACTCTAACTGCACGGAAAATTACCTCAATTTCAGCTAACCCAAACAAATCCAAGAGGACATTGTGATGGCAGCGACACTGGCTTTTCTTTCAAATGAAAACCCAGACATGGAGAATGAGCTGCCTTGCTGCTGTGACTGTTTTGCTCACAGTAGGCTGGACTTCTTGATATATGCTGGAGGACTTGGAGAACTTCATGGTGGTGCAAGCTAGTCACCATTCAGATTTGTGTGTCTGTTAGGTATTGAAGCATGTTTCATGCATGCCCAGAGTGGTCTTCTATTATAGTTTACTTTACTCCAAAATGAATCTTGATGTGCATGTTTCGTAATGACTCTGCAAACTGAACCAATACACAGAAAATGAGGAAGATCGGGGGTTCACTTCAGAACCTGTGTTTTGAGCCAAAATGTTAATGCACCTGCAATTCATGGGGTCTAATAAAATTAATCACAAAATTTTTATTTCTTGCAAATAAGGGGCTCAGATATAGATCCTTAAAGAACTAAGAACTAGAAACCCACTCCTTGTTCTTGTTTCTTATGGACAACAATGCGATGTATTTTCTCAAATCATTATTGGCAATCTCCACTCAAAAACCTACACAAACAGGTCTCACTTTCTTTACATTTGGGCAGCCTTCCCAAAGAACAGTGTTAAGGAATCAAAGCTGTGATGCAGTTGTAATTCATACTAATTTTAAGGTTGCATTTCATTACCAGAAAAGTGCAAAGCTGATATGTTATAGTAAATGAGAGTCATGCCAAAGCTTTTCTTTGAACTGTGACATTTTGTGTGTCAGCTAGTTACTGGATTTGACTTGTCAGCCACCACCCACCCAGCTGATTAAAGATAGAAGACACGGTAACACTGCCACGAACCTAATGTACTATATTTACACTAAGTTTTATTTTAGGAAACTTATAAGGAAATACTGCACATTCTATAATGTACTGCACTTTTTATTATTATTATTCTGATTACTGAATAAATGGATGAAATATTCATCATTTGGTACACAAGGAAAAAAAAAGTAAACAAAATATTTCAGTGAGGAAAATCTCCATTTTGGGCTTAATCGTCTTTCAGTTTTTCAGTCAAAGCTCTCCCTGATTTCAGTATACTACACTGTGCAGGCTACCAGGAACGTCATGTTGCCCAAAGACCATAGTTTAACAACTGCTCACTCAATCGATAAAACAATAGAATCATAGAATGGTTTGGGTTGGAAGGGACTTTTAAAGATCACCTAGTCCAACCCCCCTGCCACGGGCAGGGACACCTTCCACTAGATCAGGTTGCTCAAAGCCCCGTCCAGCCTGGCCTTGAGCCCTTCCAGCGATGGGGCATCCACAGCTCCTCTGGGCAACCTGTGTGTCTCACCACCCACACTGCAAAACATTTTGTTCCTCACGTCCAATCTGAATCTACACTAATTCACTTTAAAATCATTGCCTCTTGTCCTGTCACTACAAGCCTTGGTGAAAAGTCCAAATCATCCAAATCCTGCAAAAGGAAATTACAGCTTACTAGATTTCAACAGCTATAGTGAATTAAAGAAGCCCCAGGGGAACAAAACAAATATACTTTTATTGTGCTTATGGTTATATAATCTATCCATTTGCTATAAAATGGCAGCAATAAGCTAAGTGCATAAAGGTTCCATTTACAAATAATTTAAACAGATGATTCTTCAATTGAAAACTTGAGAAAAGTAAATATTCTCTTTATGGATATTTTTAAGAAGGAAATCCTGCTTGTTAAGTAAATGAGGTGTCAGAAAGCAACAAAAGTCTACATAATAGGAAAGCACCTGTGCTTATAAACTTGGAAAAGACAATATAACATTATGGTAAGCAAATCCTGAAGATCCAACTCTGTGCTGTTCCATAGAGTACATGAATAATGGTTTGTTAAAGAGCTATAGCTCTTTAGCTACCACAACTAATTTTTTCAGTGCTGGAGGTTCAGCCGCAATTCAATTGCCAGGGTTTTGCCAAAGATGGTAGCCATCAAACAAAATGAAACCTCTTATCTGGGCTCATATCAGTGATGTCCCTACAAGCTCGGAAATCTTGCAGATAAGAATGTAACCTGCTAATGAGTGCACAGTCCCATTCGATGTCACACTGGAGTTGACATGAGTTGTCAGGGCTGCAGCTCGTAGGCTAAGGCTCTGCCAATCCTTTCATGGTGACCTTTCATGTCGAGTTGTTACATCAGCAACAGAAAACACACAAAAATGAAGAGGACGTGGCCTCTTTCACCCAATAGCTGGGTAGCTATTGTTTTTATTGTTTCCCAAGCCGTTGCTGAGAATAGGTCACCACCTAACCTGCCAATAAATGCCATTCCTAATTTTATCGATTTGTAGTGATAGCTGAAGTGCTCATGCAGTTTGCTGGCCAAAATCCAGATAAGCATTAACTAGTAATTAATTTTTATTCAACTATCCAGTAGGAGGAGTGTCACCAGGGCCTACTAAGTTCCACACGCATGCATTCATCTGCAGTTTCTTTCTGTGAGTCCCCACAGGAGAAGAAATAAGAATACTTATGATCCTTTAATACAGTTCTGTTCTTTTTTAAAAAAAATAAAACATGATAAAATAATTTCATTGGCCTCTCATGCAGTTTATATTCTCAGTAATTCAAGATCATAGCAACTTTTCAAGTCCTTGAGAAAATGAGGATTGAGAGCATATGGAAATAAAGGAGATAGAGAGCACTTTCCTCTCTGGTGTTCCTTGCCATATATACAAGACATAGATATTTTTTAAATCAAAAAGCATACAATGACCTTTCTGTTGGTTATAATATTTAACAGAAGACTATACTTGTAAAATATAGTAGATATATGGTCAAATATTTAGACAACAAACCACAGCTGGGCTAGAAATATAAGTAAGACGCCATAGACTTCTTAACTGCTAAATAAAATCTAGTATTAGAAATAAAGATTCCAGCAGTTGGACATTTCTAAGACCAGCTGCTCCTTACGAACTAAGTAATTATTTTTAAAATAAGTAAAATAATAAATAATAATAAAATAATATATTGTAATAAAATAACAGTTCATGGATTCAGCGTTTAGGAAGGGTAGGGTCTGAGTACCATGAAAACTGAAGTCTGCTGACCAAAAAGATACAATGTAAGTAATATCACTGCAAACCACCATACATTTTTTTCATGAATATGTCTAGACCTGTGGTGACTAACCCTGTGAGATAATAATTTAATCTCCTGTGTCTCAGAAGAGGATGTGATGATATTGCTAATTAACTTCCATGATGATGATTCTCATATGAAAACATTAATCTATTGGGAAATGGCATTTCTAAGACAAAACCCCCAATCTATTGTCATGTTTTGCCATCACCTTTTAAAGGTAACATCAGTTTGCTCCCACTGAGTAGCACATAAGGCATGCTATTTGAGCGAAAGCTCATTTCACCTAATGGATGTCTCGTTCTTACATATAGAATCAGACATATCTGCTGATATATTCAGTGTCTCCAACTTCCTCCCATTATTTATATACTAACTACCTTGTAATTAAAGAAAAAGATTGTACTTTACATGTACCAAGTGAGATACATATATGTAATAAGAACAGAAAATGTAGACATCATTTTATAAATACTTCCCCTGTAAATTGTACTCTGGAATGCTTCGCTAAAATTTGGAAGAAATTGGAGACTCTCCCAACTTAAGAATAGAACTGATACTCTCTTGCTCTTACTGATCATTATTATTTGTTACTTATTTACAGCAGTATTAAGTATGTGCTAGAGTGTGTAAGCTCACTTGAGGAGGGGATTGCTTCTGCACAGTTTCAAAAGAAATATCGAATCCCAACAATTTAACAACTGGCAGGTAAACAGAAATGAAGCAATTGAGTGGACCATAATGAAATCTCTTTTATCTATTACTATTAATATGAACACACAAAGGCAGTAGGAAGTAAATGATCACAGATAAAATAAATTGAGTAAGACACATTTATCTAACTATAGCACAGCTTGGATGGATGTATATATAGTTACAGCAGGCAAGAATATCTCCCATTTACTGGATGAAAGAGAGAAAGAAGGGAAGATAGCCTTGTAGACAATGACAGATTCTACCTCATACTTCCTTTCAGTTCTTGGAAAATTCTCTGCTCTTGCTAAAGCACATGTATCCAAATCCTTCCATAAAAGCCAGCTAAAAGTTTCAATACATATTATTTTCAGCCTGCCAGACTGAGGTAAATGATGTATACCTTAAAGATTTCTTCTTATGTCCATTTAAAAAATCATTTAAAATATAAAAAGCTAAGTATTTATGCTTACTTTACTTCCTTACCTGTACAGTTTTTGATAATTGTTCAGACTTAAATAATGAAGCTAATGAACCAATAGATGTATAATTTAAAACAATGTGCAATATATAAAAAAGAACAATATATGCAAGTGAAATAATAAAAGAAACTGATTAAAATAGCCCAGGCATTATCTGCCATAAATTTAATCAGTTTCTATACGTGTGAGACATTTTGGTCTGTCAACAAAGGGTGTTGAAAAAGTGAACAAATACATTTCTCAGTAACTGGAAATCATAGTTGCTCCTTTTTCATCTGTTAAGGCAAAAAGAAAAAGTACAGAGTTGCAATTCCTAACTAGGGTGATTGGGAATCAATTGAGATTTCAAATATTTTAAGCATTCGACACACACATACACATGTAAATTAATACACCCAACTTGTCAACAGTAAAGCTTCAAAGGCCCTTCTTCAGAGCTGCACTTACAGTCAAAGTCCTTAAAACGCTGGCTGAAACAAATGAAGTTTCATTGATTTTTAAATATCTTGAGATCTGAAGTTTTCACTTTGTCTTTTCACCAGAGAATATTCTCTAGGCAAAGTACACTGGTGATACTTCATCTTGTCCGTACTTCATTGCGGATTCAAACTCTTTGAAGCTGATGCAGCCATCAGAATCCTGATCGACTTCTCTGTGAGAGAAAAGAGATTTGGTATTTAAAACCCAAAAGACATTATGTAAAACAGACATTATACTTAGTTGTAGATATCCAACACCAATATTGTTTTTGAAGAGCTCAAGAGTCCTACCATTTGAATTTCATACAAAGAATTAATGAACTAAAAAATGTTTTTTTGTGTAGTACATCTCATAAGAGGATCTCAAAGCTTTTTAAAAAGAAATATCATTGTGTATTCAACAGGAGGTAAAAGTTAATTACAATATGACTTGTGCATATTTAGCACTTTCAGCACAAATTCAGTGCTTACATCTCCTCTCTAAATCCAAAATGCAGCCACCTGTGGCACAAATCCTCAAAGTTCCATAACACAACATGCAGCCCAAGGCCTCTAAGTCTTAAGATACTGCAAACTTATGTTTAAAATTTCCCAAATTGCCCCATGACTTTCCACATGCTGCAAGCGGCATATTTTGAAACAAAGATCATGTTAACAGAAGACCTACTCCTTGTGGTTGTAGGGAAAAAAATTCTACATTGTACGTTAGTGTATGCTAAAGTGGCTATCCCAATACTCGGAAAAAGTCTCTGAAAAGTAAAAGATGGTAATATTTATTTCCACGATATAAGCTCATACAAGGTGGACATTCGATTAATGCCATTAACACAGAGGGCTAGGTTTTTATCAAATACACTTTGCAAAATAATTTGATATAAATTAGGCTGACAAAATAGTATCCTGTAAAGTACTTGTCTTACTTCTGCCTAGGTTTCTTACTAGAAATACAACACTTATAAAAATTTACAATTAAATAATTAAGAAACTGATTAATTGTTGGGTCTCAATATTCACTCGGCATCTAGGAAAACATTTGACTAGTTTATACCAATACACAGTCCATAATTTTATTTGTAATTTGGAACAGAATTTATTACTGATAAAATTTACAGATGACACAAAGATTGACAGAGTTACAGTGCTGCAAACTGTGCCATCACCATTAGTGTTCAATAAGAGTATTCCTACCATCTTGCAGCATGTAAAATGGGATGTACCTTCCACAGAGATGAAATTGAAAATTCCAAAATAATCCATGCTATTTAGCAGAGACACATTTTATTATCCTTTGAATGCCCTGGAAATTTCAAAGAGATTTTATACCCTGAAGAAGTAGTACAGCAATTCAGTTTTAAAGAAAGCCTCACACAAAGGGATAGAATGTCCTGTTTGACACTTACTCTAAGTGCAATCTTGAGAAAAGCCTAGTAAAGGTAAAAAAATATAATTTATTTACAACAGCTTCAAATACAGAAACACAGTCACATAGGTTACAAAGACTGATAAAAGAAAACAGAACTGCTTACATCTGCCTATCCTCACCTCAGTTGCAAGCAGCTTCTCTAGATTATCCAGCTTTCAAGACATCAATGACTATCAAATCATAGGACTAAAGAAAGATTTCATCTGAAAAAAATACTACATCTTTAAGTTTGTCTTCACAGAAGAGGGTCTCAATTTGGAATACGTTCTTTCCCTTTACCTGAAACACTATTTAGATGAAAACATTATCATTCTCCATCTTCAATTATTAACCTTAATCTTTTTCAAGTATCCCTCAGACTACCAACTCCCCACGTCTTTGGAACATTTAACATAATTTGGTAAGATTCCTCTCATCTCTTGGCAGTAAACAATCTGTACTAGTGCTTAATTACGCTATAAAGCAACTATTAACCTCTTGTGAAGTAGACTTGGTTAGACAAAGTTCAAGCCTCATAGTGCAATGATGAACCTTACATTCCCATAAACATGGAGAGAACTGAAAGGGAAGGGAGAAACTCATGGGTTGAGACAAGAACGGTTTAACAGGACAGTAAAAGAACAGAAAATAATAAGTAATGTGCAGTGCGATTGCTCAAGAACACCCGTGCTGTACAGTCCATCCTGGAAGAAAAGAGACCCATTCAGCAATTTGTCCTCAAACCTGATTGCAGCAAACAGCTGGTCCTGGAAAAGAGAGCAAAAAGGCAAAAAGCAGAGTTGGAAAAGGCAGCTCCAGCCATATATGGAGCATGGCAGTAATGGAATGTCTCATTGATGAGCCTGGATGTCAGTCTAGGTGCTGTCTTGTTATGTTCTCTCCCAGTTTCTACGTTTACCTGCAGCTGGAAAGCTGAAAAAGTCCTTGGTCTCTTTGGCAACACCCAAAGCATCAGTGTCAGAGTCTTTTCATACTAACTTCAAAACACAGCCTAACTACCAGAAAGAAATTATCTCTATCCTAGGGAAGATTAACTCTTTCCCATGGGAAGTTCAGTGTGTTATCACATTATTCTTATACTAAATCCAAAACAAAAGATGGTGCTAGCTACTAAAAAGAAAATATTCTAATTACTATGATGAAAATTAACTTGATCCTAGCAATACCAGCACAACTACATAATTTTCTGTATTGGGTTTGCGTGGCAAGGTTTTGGTAGTGGGGGGGGCTGCAGGGTGGCTTCTGTGACAAGTTGTGAGAAACTTCAGCTATATCTGATAAAGCCAGTGCCACTTGGCTCCAAGGTGGACCCACTGCTGGCCAAGGCCAAATCCATCAGCGACACTGGTAGCACCTCTGTGATAACATCCAGGCACTGGAGCAGAGTTCTCTGCAGTCATGGTGCAGCCCATGGTGAGGCCGGCTGTCCCCCTGCAGCCCAGGGAGGTCGAGCGGCAGAGACAACGTGTGATGAACTGACCACAACCTCCATTCCCTGTTCCCCTGTGGTGCTGGGAGAGAGGTCAGGAAAATCGGGAGTGAAGTCGAGCCCAGGAAGAAGGGAGGGATTGGGGGATGGTGTTTTCAAATTTGGTTTTATTTCTCATTACTCTATACTGATTTAATTGTGAATAAATTAATTTCCCCGAGGTGAGTCTGTATTGCCCGTGACAGTACCTGTGAGGGATCTCTCCCTGTCCTTATCTTGACCCACGAGTCTTTCATTCTATTTTCTCTCCCCTGTGCAGCTGAGGAGGGGATTGATAGAGCGGCTTTGGTGGGCACCTGGTGTCCAGCCAGAGTCAACCCACCACACTTTCTATAACACATATCGTAGCCAAAAGGTAGAATGCTAGGTTTGATTATTTTCTTACTGACTCATGCTGTGGTAGTAATCATTACCCATTTAAATGCATTGTATTCTACATGTCCCTATATTTATACTGATTCTTTTCAGATGCACAGGAACCCCATATGAAAAAAGAATAGGTCTTCCAACCCAGATGATTGGTTCATTTACCCAAACATCTTGTTTTGGGCAGAAGTCAGTATCTGGATGTGTAGGGAAGAAAAAGGCGAGTGTAGTGATACTTTCTTGGTTTACTTTCCCTTGATATATTCGCTGTACATTCAGGAGTTTCCTAAACCTCACATGTATGCCTGCCTGTAATTATTCGTGATGTGTATTTATTGCATGTAACTGTCTGACAGCTTTTTGAACCCATGTGAAGCTCATGAACACTTGCTCTATGATTAAGTATGGCCTTTTATTTGTTTTGAACCTGCAAGTCATTTGATACTGCTTATAATCTAGGTACCCTTCTCAGTGACTATATGTACCAAAGGGTGCATAAAAGGGATCTGTTTCTAAAGATCAACCATTGAAGCATATTTTTTACAAAAAGCCTATTTTAATGACAGTAATTATTATTATAACCTGTGCTATTTGCAAGTAAATGAGTTCATTCAAGGAAAACATACAGACTGAAATGCCTCTGAGAATGTATAATAATCAAATAGCAAAATCTGCTTTTTTAATAATATGATGTACTCTCAGAATTTAATTCTGGAAGATCATCTCATTAATGTTTTAGAAGTTAGTGCTGACAATCTGGCTAAACTGAAGTTGGTGGGAGTTTTGCCATTAATTTTCAGGAGGGAAGGATTTTGCCCAAAATATCTGAGTTAAGGGCATAAATCACATCTTTAGTTTTTATATTCACTATTTGTGCCTGTTTGGAAGCTGCACTTGAAAAATGGCCCTCAACTTTATATGGTGTTCAACACCTGAAAGCCACTAAATGACTCTTTGAATTAAGAATCAGTTTCTGAACAACCTTTCAGCAGAGATTAGCAAGATATGTTGGGTGATAAATAAATGGCAAATAAACCAGTAAGTAGTTAGCTGTTGTAATCTGAAGAAACACTACATTTATTTAAATGTTATGGATTTTTGGAACCTTGCCAAAAGTAATCCGAAAGCGAGAATGGCCTTGAAGTGTTACATTTTCATTTTCATCTAGCTGAATAAAATGATATATCCATCCCTGTGATTATGAAAATACTATGTCACAGCATATTGATCTTTATTTCACAGGTCACTATTCATTTAACACTCTCAGTAAAATATATATAGATATTTCAAGGTACATAGTGCCTCGGGTAGATTGTCTGATCTTTCACTGAAAATTGAGTAATAATCAGCATCACAAGTTACTGACTGTGAGATATAAATTATTCTCTTATACAATTAGGTAATTGAAGACTCCCAAAATCACCTAAGTGTGTTTTCATAGGAAACTGGATTAGTTAAATGGTACTTTCCTTCTGACAGGAATATTTTAACTGTACATCTGAGCAGAGTAAATGAATAACCTAAAAGACTGATGTTTAATATAAGTTGCCTCTTGAAGTTTCATGTTTATTAATTCACTGAAATGAGTACTTATCAGAAAAGTATCCACATGCAAATACAGCCTAGCCTGTTATTTTATAAATAGCTGTATATATTAATCAGTCACTTAAGCTTTTTCCCGACTAACCCCACAACAATTTACACATGGTCAGATCCTGTGGTTCCCAAGAGAAAAACATGAATACGGAATTTGGCAATAATGTTCCTTCTTCTTGTATGGAAAAACTCTCACATAAGCACAACCTCTTAAAGCAGGCATAAAATTTGAAATATATGGTATCTGACTGACACTTTTTTTTTTCACTAATCCATCATACCTACCCCAAACATGCATCAAAGGTTTTAATTCTACCCTGTATTTCTCTAGATAACTCAGTATCTCTTCTATGTGGTAAACCAGAGAAATAATTTCTCTTACTTTAAAAAAAGAGTAGTGAACACAGTGCAGAGCCAGCAGAGACTGCCACTGAGTTGGCTTTCAACTGGTTAGCTCAGCAGGACAAGCCACAAAAGTCAAATAAGTGCCAGGATAAATTAAAGTCTGCTCAGATCTCTGATGCCATGGCCATACATCAGATATATGCAAGTGAAGAAGATAGGTGGCTTAAAACTAGCTTAGATTTCTCCACTACGTAAACATCCTTAGAGATCATTAATTATACTACTAAAGATGGATGATACTCACTTTGACTTTGAAAGAAATGAAATTAACCCTTGGGAAGAAGTTTTCCTTTATTCTATTCTAAGCAGGCAGAAGCTTTCATAGAAATCAGTGAAGAGAAAACACCAATTATATCACGTAAATGAAATACAGGAAGAGAAATATAACATATGGGATATACCACTGAGAATGAAAACTTCACAGTTCCTTCTCACAGTGTTCTACATGAACAGGGGTTCAATTTGGTTACTCCTAAAAATAAAAAAGTATTTATTTAAAAGTGATAGAAGTGGTTACTTGACTTTTGAAATAATTTATTGTCCATTGTATGACTTAAAAACATTAATAGATTTAAGTTTGGGTAAAACAGCATTAACAATTACCATAACTAAATATAAAAAGACAAATAAACACTAAGTTAGAAATTTGAGGAATTTTAAATACTTGTTTCCAAACACTTTTAGTTTCCAGTTAACTGAGGTATGACGAGAGACAACAAATTACAGAGGCCCCCGCTTTCCATATACAGTTGCAATGTATCAAATGCCTACATGTGGAGGCATAATACGTGGCCTTCTATGTATTGCTATACAACAATTTTCTCAGAGCAGATAAAGATACAATGTGATATACCGTGTGTATAAGTAACGTATTTCTGTAATGGTCCATGAACTAGAGTGATTTCCTTAATTGTCTATATTTTTTCTTCCACTCTGAAAGACTTAGCAATATTACATATTGGTCCACTTGTATTAGAGACAAGAGCAGGCCAGGCGCACAAGGCTGGGTCTTCAAGTTATTATTTCTCTGTAATTTACATCTGTTTTTAGGACATACCAAGAACAGCAGCGGTTTTTCCTTAGCTATTGTAGCCATACAAATGAGATTCATACACATTTCTATCATAAGTCTCCAAAAACTTTATATATCAAGTTCCCTGCTATCTCATTATTTACACGTCTACCGTGAGTAAAGAGAAGTTGTGTGTTTTCTTTATTTCAGAGAAGTGCTAAGTTTCCTGAATTATCACGTTAGATTGTATCTGAACTGCTTTTAAGTACTATGAGCTATACACCTGTACTGCCTTGCAATTCTCACAATATATTTATTGTCTCATTAAATATTTCCTACATTTCAAATGCTGTGTCTTCCTTAGACACCAGAGGCCAGCAGGATTGCTGGCTATGAATGATTTAGGCCTGGAGTCCTTTTTCCAAGTATTTCTAGGCGTAGTTATTTTATGCTTACGTTCCCGGCACCATTCAGGTTCTAACAAAGTCTGCCTTACCTTCCCGCTTCTGACCTAGCTGTGAAATTCCAAAACCCATTTTCTATTAAAATAACTTTTCTCATTGTATTATTTATGGAAGTCTAATATGAATGTGATAGGGAGCCAGCCTACACGGAAACTCATGGTGATTTCATAAGGAGAAGGCACCTAAGAACCCTACTGGCCTTTTCACTACTATCAAATGCTGTTAAATTTTGATCTAACTTGTATTTTGAAGGAAGCAGAAGTACTGAAGAAATGCAACTTACCTTGTGATCCAGGGATCTTCCTTTACTGCTCTTCTATTATTTCTGACACTATTCTTCCTCTGCCTCAGTCAGAAAATCTGGATTCAATTTCCAAGGGACCCATCTTTCCCATTCAAACTTCATCATCCATCGATGTGCCCCAGTGATAAAATCTTCCAAATTATGTTCGTCTGTGGTATGCAAATTCAATTTAACACTACTACTGACATCCTTTTCTTCCACATCCATTTGCTCTACAGAGCCACTTGTCACAGTGTTCTCCCAAACTCCCTTGATGCACTATGAGTAAATGATACCTGTCTGTTACCCGTTAGCCCTCATATTAACTTATTCCTTGTGACTTGAACAATGTCAAGAGATCTGCAGGGCAACAGGCTGCCTGCCTGCCATGAGCCAGAGATGGCTGCTTTACTGCCTTTTTCTTCAGGTTAAATGCTAAGAACATGGGGCTTAGAATTTTCTTTTATGTCTTCACTATCTGATTGAGAACTCTAATCTTGACTTCTTTCTTTGAGAATTACAATACAAATAACAATTAAAAAAAACCTAAAAATAAGACAATTTACAAACACAGGTCTGCTTAACATGTTTTCCTACTATTTGGTTACAGTTTTATAATTAATATTGGCTGCAATAGGCAACTATTATAAGCTAGAAAAATAAGTCATATTAACTGGAAAAAGCCCTGGTGGTTTGTGCGTATGCACGTGTGTTTTGTTTGGGTTGGTTTTTTTTTTCCTACGTAAACTGCTTCTGGAAAAAGCAATGAAAAGAGAAAAACATTTTCTTAGACTTTCCAAAGTACCAGCCTGTGAAACAAACAGATTCATAAAAATATCCCATATGATTACAATGCAATTCCATAGAGCAAGCAGAATCACAGGATGGTTGGGGTTGGAAGGGACCTCTGGAGATCATCCAGTCCAACCCCTGCTAAAGCAGGTTCAGCCAGAGCAGGTTGCACAGGAATGTATCCAGGTGGTGTTCTAATATCTCCAGAAAAGGAGACTCCACACCCCCTCTGGCCAGCCTGGTCCAGTGCTCTGGCACCCTCAAAAGTGAAATGTCACTTGAATATGCATTAAACTGTATAACGACCATACAGATTTGTGGGTCTACAACAGCTTAATCTTGTATTCACAGCTTGAATTGCTCTGAGTAAGGAACTCACTACGTGACAATTATTCAGCAAAAAAACTACCACCACCAAATAACCTGAAAATAATTGCTAGAAACCATAGAAATTAATCACATGTAGATAATCTCAACAGGTTAAGAATAAAGTTTACACATCCACAGTTTAAAATTGATTCTGTCTTTTACATCTAAATTGTATTGCTATTACATTTATTTGATATTTTAAAACAAACTATCAGAGAATAATTTAAATGAGAGCCAAGACTTTCACTGCATTTAGAACCAAAGCTGTCATACTGATTGAGCAGTGAGAGTAGAAATTACACTTCATGCGAGGAGTCCCTGCCGAGGACAAAATGACCCACCAATTGAAGATTCAAGGATGACAGCTTCTTCAACAAGCTGCCTTCTCTTCTGATTAACCAGCTGGTTCTTTCTACTCATCCTGCTTGCTTCCTTGTTGATGGGATTCCTGCAGAGTTCCACAGCTGTTTTGTTACTAATGTGTATATTAAATTCACTTCTTTAAAAACCTGAGTGTTAAGAAAAGCCATTCCGAACTTTAGTAAATGCAGAAGAATTACGAGGATACCCCTGGTTTTGCTTCCTGAAACAGGACATACTATTAGAGTACCAGCAGTCAGAAGTTTCAGTTAGGTAGGAGAGCTTAAGGAAGCATTTAAATTGTCATAGAACTGTATTACTATTAAGGTAGAAATGCACTTCACTTTACCTTCAATGCTGTTCAGTTTTTTAAAATTATTTTTAAAAGCAGGGAAGAAATGAATTACCAACCGAGGGGAGACCAGCACCAACAATATACTACGTCAGTTGTTTCTTCTCTGGGATAAATACTGTCCTTTTTTCCTGAGTGCACTGCCTGACTACTGCTCTCTATAACTGTAATCTACATCCTTCCTGACGCTCAGTTTTCTGCCTGCAATATTCCTTAACCATTGCTGTATACTTTCCCTGATTTTCTTCTCTCTGAACAATCAAAATAGTCCTGCACACCCTAGTCCTGCCAAATATTGTCCCTTCTTTCTTAATTGGTTCTGTTTTCTGAAGTCTTCAGCATTCACGCCATGGTTGATCCCACCGGGCTAGTGGTGGTACTTGGGTAGAGTAACTCTTCAGTTTATTTCTCTGAATGTTTCTCAGTGAGCAAACCACCCAGACCCTCTTCCCTCCATCACTTCTGCTTTCTTTTTCTGCTGATCAGGAGAGCTCCACTGAGCCTCTGCTTCTCTGGGTGTGTTTCCTAGCTCATCTTGCATTTTATGGTGTGTAACTGCCCACTGTTCCTTGTCTTCTCATGGCTTCCCACTCTCTTTCACTTAGGAAAAATAATTTACCCTTTGAATATAAATGACCCTTGCTTATGTCCATCTTTTTTACTGATTTTTCTTGTTCTTAAGCTTCCACCCCTTGGAAAAGGTCCATTGAAACCTACAAGGATGTCCAGGTTTTGTAAATGAATTAAGAAACGCCTTGCAGAGCTCAAGAAGGAACTGCCATTCAGAATCACTACCAAGTGTGTGTGTTTCTGGTGGATTTATTTAATGAGCAGTTATAGGAACAATATAATAAAAAAATTATTTTCAGCCCTAACTTGGAAATAAGTAGAATTTATAATATAAGATACATGTTATAGCAATATCTAATAACATAATTATATATAAGCCACATAATATATAATATATTATATATACTTAATAGGTAATATTTAGTGTATTTAGAATATAATAATAATATAATTGTTCAATGATATGTAATATTACAATTATACATAATACCTAATATATGGATGATTCAGAGAATGATGCAACAGTATGTAACATGGAAGACATGGTAGTCGGAATTCAACAGCCTGAATTGTGCATTAAGCTTGCCTGTTCAAACAAAATCACTTTTTGCAGAGTCAAAACTAGAAGCCTATGAAAAAGAAATGCAAATTATATCTCCAATGGGAGGTTTATCACAGAAAGATGATCATAAAGAGTTCTGGAATCTTAGTGGAAAAGCAACCCAGCGTGAGCTTTTAGGAGCAGTCAAGACATAAAGAGTGAACACATTTTTAGTTACACAAATAAAGGAGAAGTGTTATTTATGCTGCAGATGCAAAACGCCATGGATAACACCAATACTGGAATATTGCATTCAATCCTGGTATCTGTTTTTTGAAAATAATTTTTTAGAGGATGCAGAAACCTAATCTGCCAAAAAATCACTTGGAAACAGAAATTGGCCAAAGGAATTCAGTTCCTCTGTTTCCATCAGGTGCTGTTGACATGACCCTGATGTACCTCCATATAGACAATACTTAATATCAAAGGGCTCGTGCACAAGAACCAGTGACAAAGGCTAAGAAGAGAGAAAAAGAATAAACCAAAAAAAAATTAGAGAAAAATTAGTCAAATTGTATAGCTCGTAATGTACAAGTATTCAAGCTAGTATCTTTTAAAACTATTAATCACTATTCTTATGTCAAAAGTTCAGATAATCCCTCATCTCTTCAAATTTTCCTAAGCATAACTGCTTTAAAACCATCATCCTTGCTGAGGACTAGACAACTAAGCTTAGAGCTACTGGTTCTGCCTGTAATTACTCGGTAACAGCACTGAGGCTGACTCAGAGATTGACTATTGTCTCCACAGTACTAACTCATCAGCTGAGGTAAAAAGGGAGCTTAAAAATCAAATTTTTATTTATATCCGAAGAATTTAATATTTTCATCCTTTTATCTCCTCTGAATAGATTTATTTGAAAAGATGAAATACCTTACTTCATGGCTAACATAGTTAACATTTTTATCATCGGTATTCATCTTCTGAGAAAGCTGAGTCTGTTCAGCCTGGAGAAGAGAAGGCTGAGAGGGGAACTCATAAATGTTTATAAATATCTCAAGGGTGGGTGTCAAGAAGATGGGACCAGACTCCTTTCAGTGGTGCGCAACAATAGGATGAGGGGCAATGGGCACAGACTTCTTCTCAGTGAGGGTGACAGAGCACTGGAACAGGCTGCCCAGGGAGGTTGTGGAGTCTCCTTCTCTGGAGACATTCAGGACCTGCCTGGACACCTTCCTGTGCGATTTGCTCTGGGTGAACCTGCTCTAGCAGGTGTGTTGGACTAGATGATCTCCAGAGGTCCATTCCAACCTCAGCCATTCTGTGATTCTGTGATTTGTCCAAAGCTGCAAACCCATGACACAAACTTCGAAAGAAGTGGCAAATGTCCTCCTTGATGAATGGTGCATTTTTCACACACTTTTAAATGTTTCTCTTTCATGAGCAGCACACTTGTTCCTCATGCTTTCAAATGCACGTCTGCTCATCCGTGTGCTGCTGCCACACTGCAGCAAAGCTCATGCTTAGAGTTAAGACAGCAACTCAACGTGGCAGTACTATCTGCACACACCTGAATCCAGAGCTACATCCAGTACACATTATTGCTAAATCTTGATTATTATATTCTTGTTGCCTACACCTTCAACTGGATACTACCAACCACCTGTTATGATCTGAATTTATTGCAGGACACATGACAGAAAGCACATTGCAGTCTCAGTCAGACAATCCACACTACGAACACTGTAGTTACGCTGCTCCTTCTTTTCAACTTCTACAACATTTGACATAGCTAATGAACTACAAACTGTATGTAAAAGAGGCTGACTGTTTCGAAACAGTTTATTTCAAGAGAGCCATAACCAGAGAGGAGCAGTAGAAAAAAGTACCTCACAGTTCCGTTTTCCTTCAACCTTATTTAAAATAGAGTTGCAGAGACTGAAAGAACTGGCAAGATGTCATGAACTCCAGTGAAAATACTGTGTAGGCATTACAAAATCCAACCCTTTTATAATATTTTATTGAATACAGTAACACAATGTCACCAAACTGTCTCAGCACCTGAGCTCATGGATAAAAAGCAGAATGTGGAAGCAGAAACTGAGAAAAAGGTAAGTTACACTTGGTGGACACATTAAGGAGCTTGTGACCCAGTGAAGTACCCACTGGCTGATGTGACACTACTCCATTTAGGCAAGTCAATCTCTTACTTAGAACTGATCCTGGACTTATCTCTCTCTGACAATAACTCTAAAACAGGTACAAGAATTCATCCCATCCTTACTGTTGATGATTTGGCCTCTGTAATACACGCCTTCGTCACCTTTCAGCTGGACTACAGCAACGCAATATCCTGGGCATGAAGCCATTAAGCCCTTAGGAAACTCAAAATAGCACAGAACACAGCAGCACATTTCCGCTGCAACCCAGGGTAGTACAAGCACATCAAATCTGCTTTCATCTCCTGCACCAGCTCCTGTGAAACACTGAGCCAAGTTTTATGTCTTTGTCATTATCTTTAAGGTGTCCGATAGTCTAGGAGCAGAATATCTAAAGGATCAACTGAGAACTTGTGGCTCTGTCCCATTAAGGACAAAGCTTGTTTTGTGCTGTATAGAGCTTTGACAGAGAATGGTCTAAAGCGGTCGAATAAATGCTCATAACATCTAAAGCATCACGACTTGTTATTGAGTATAAGATGCACTTTTTAGATCTTAATCTAAATAACTAGTTATTTATAATAATAATAATAATAATATAGCAGTTTTTAAAAATTCACAAAATTCTAACAATTTTTTGTTTGCTGTAACAGGAGACAATGAGGTAAAACAGAATTACACATAACTACAAAGATAATAAAGTACATATAAACATCTGAGTAGAAAAGCACTCACTGTTTCTTCCAAGTATAGTAGCACTGCATGTCTTACATGAACCAGGATATTCCACATCGGTGACAACTAATCTAATTGTTAAAAAAAAATTTATATTGGAGCAACATGTTCTAGAAACCTTTAGGAAAAAAGTAAAATATTAAGAGGCATTGTAAAAATTTCCAGAAAACTTAAGAAGTTTGAGAACCTAAATGTAATTCGTTTTCAGTGAGACCTAATTGTAAATGCGTAACAGACCCAGAAAGTAACGTGTGTGATAGGCACTGTTAATAATTTCATTTTGATTTTATCAGACAGTAATATATTTAAGGTGATATAAATTCGAATTTCTCATGCCACATTTTGCACGCAAAGGTTAAATTTTAAAAAAGGACTGGAAATCCAGTAACACTCTATTCAGTAAAGTACGAACATAAACAAAAATTTCTTCAGGGACATACTAATCTTAGTGTTTATGTACAAATTATCAAAACGGATGCTATACAAAATTAACTAAAACATTTGTTTTATCAACAAAAACTGTTCTGTAGTCAATTCATCCTAGGAATACTAACAATTATATAACCACCACGTAATAAACGCTTTTTAAAACTGATCATTATTCAAGTGAAAGGTCCTGCCTCCCACTAAGCCTCTTCTGAGGTATCAAGTTCCCATTCTCTACACTTAATTCAGGTACAGAAATATTTATTGATTTCTTAGTTGTATTTATTAGTATCAATGTAAATAAGAGAGTGAAATCTTACCTCTAGCATATCCGTTCCTGATAGACAGATTTATACTCTATATGTCACTCAAGTCTTCAAGACAGTTACAAGGAACCATAAATATATTAACACTAATGGAAAGAAATCCACCTGTCTTAAATACTGTAATACCAAAGAGTAGATCAAATAATTTATATTTCAAATACATAATCACTTCAGCTGAGCTATCCAGTACCATCTTGAAGTCGATTACAAGATGAAAGAAATGGGACAGAGATGGTAATCATTTAATCCCTTAAGAACAGCTATTCTGAAGAGCTTTTCACTTTGTGCTCAACAGTCTTCTAGTATGTTACGATGCGACTAGAAAAGAGGTATAATGATGAGGAAAATTATGTTTCCAGTAGCAGAGAATTTTCACAATAACAGGAAGTCCTACAAAAGAAACAATACAGGAAAACTGAGCACTTGGACAGCTGGTGTCAGAGATGAGTGTGCCAATGCAGGCCTTGACACCAATGAGTTCATCACATCAGGTGTGGTGAGGATTTGCAACTTTAGAATGAATGTAGCAGAGATTAATACGTATCTGCCAATCCTGGATGTTGAGGATATACCTACATGGGACTGGATAGGATGAGAGACTGCGTGGTTCTGACTGTACATTCACTGATATGTCCAAGTGAAACCCTAGTCAGGATTCCCAAACAGGGGGTGCAGCCAGGTGACCCTTGAATACTCCAGCAGCTTCGACATGGACTGCGGGACAAGGACGGACGGGTGCTCGGGGGGAGTGTCAAGGACCCCGTGAGGATGTTTGACTAAGTACAATCTCTCTGTCAACTTACTGGGTTTCTTCACTGCTGACAGGCGGCGACGGAGCCCAAGAGAAAGGCCCATCTGGGATGTCCTGGGGTCTGCAGGAACTGTTGGCCTTGCTCCCGTGGAAGTCTGACCCCACCTGCCTCTGGGGTGAGCACCAGAGCTCCACTGCAAGTTTCACTCCCTGCAGAGTCCCCTTTCTACAATGTACTCAAAAGAGCATGAAAATGACCACATAATCTTCCTATCGGGTGATTTTGCTGGGACCACCTTTACATTTTCAGTTACCACGATACTTGAAATGCTTTGGAGAAGCTTGTCTGTTACTGCGGAATGTTGTAAAATGTTTTAACCAGATTCCCCATAGCGGCTGTGCAAACACATATCTGAGAAGATATAATGTTATTTAGGAAGTTATTTAGGAAGAAAAACAAAAGCAATCACTACAGGAAAATAACACACTTTTATCATGCTCCCAGTAGAAAAGAACAAATGTATAAGAAACCTAACATTCGCTTATTTTCAAAACAAATTAATATTTTTCACTAGATTTTCAGTAGACCATAAATCCTTAACAAGCCAAATAAAATGGATAGAGCATAGATTGTGCAAAAGACACTGACAAGTTTTGGCATATTAGGGCTCTGGTTCTTAAAATTGCCACATGTTAGCAGCTGGAATTAGTACACACCTCTTGACTTACTGAAGCACTGAGATACAGTTATAATAGATTCCTATTAATAGTTCACATGGTAGATCTATCATGCTGCATCTTCTACCTTCAGATGTACATAAATTATTTCTCAAACTATGCATGAAGTGTAATATTATTTTATTATTTTTAAAATTCTTTTTTTGAGGTAAACTTCAGATACACGGATTTTCCATAACATTTTGTAGAAAAAGGAAGAATGTGATCATTTTGTTACCTGTGCTACTGGAAAAAGTAAAATGTCAACAAGACCTCTTTTTAGAACACGGGCATTCATATGAGATTTTGTAATTTGTATGTATTTGGCTTTTAATGTTTTCTAAAACTTTTCTACACTTAGTGAAAAATTAATATCTCTCATTTTATTCACATCGAAAAGTCTCCTTGTGATTACCTATTGATATTACTAATTAACCAGAACAGACTTATTGGCCTTCTGTACACTTTACGAAATACGGGTGCTATGGTTTCTGTGAAGAGCATTACATGAAAGATATATACCTCATAAGATAAAGAATTAGTGAAGCACACAGTCAGCCTCACACATTCTGGTTATTGATTATTTGATTATTACCTTCTGCCTACCTAAACAATTCCCTGTAATTGCATACAGTAGGCCTTACATATTTATTCCAACTCGATTTTTGCATTACCGTAAGTTTCTGCCACATTTCTCCTCAGAGGTGCCTTTATTCCAGCAATGGGTTAATGATTCTGCATATATGATTGTGAAATGTGAAGTGATGCAAAAATGCAAGAGTATTTGTATTCTACTCCGTAAATCATAAATTTTTTTCCAGTACCAGTGGGTCAGATTATACGATTTGTTTTGAGGCATAAATCTCAAGGAACATCAACCAGGAGGTAATACAAATTCTGAAAGTGGTATCAGGAATTTACACATTTCACTGACACTATCTGCACTCTAGTAAGAGTACATCACATGATGGACACCTTAAAATAAATACTTTCATGCAAAGACTTGATATTTTAGTGTTCTGCTTTCTCCCAGATATTTAATATATACCTTCATCTGAACTTGAGAACACAGAAAATTATTTTTTCTAGGTATTAAGAGAGGTCTTAGGAAATTATTTTAAAAACAAATGATCCTGAAAATAATGGTAGTTACAACGAATCTGAAATCACTTTTGTGCTTTGTTTTTTTATTTACTAAATATTATTGGGAAAAAACATTGTATAAGACATAAAATAGCATTAACTGTATGTCAAATGTTTTTCACTTCGGGCTTTTCAGATATTTATGACTTCTGATTAATTCTTCTCATTTCTCTCCCTGTTTAGCAACTGGATTCACCATCTGTTTTAGTATAAAGCATCACATAAGGATAGCATAGAGCTGGATAACATAAACTGCCCCAAAAGTTGCCTTGTTAAAAACAGATGGAATCATACAAGCATAATCTTTAAATGTGCAGTTGCTGAAGTTACATTTTTTCTTTATAAAAGAGAAATTCTAGTATTTATTTAAAGAAACCCAGACCAGCTAGCTAGACTATTTCAGTAAATGACATGTTACTATATACTTTAAACATTGAACTAAACTATCATTAAACCTGCATGCTTCATTAGGTGTGCTCCTATATAGCAGCACTGTTTTCAACGAGAAATAAAGATATGCATCAAAGCATAAAAATACAAATACATGCCAAGAGCAGGCTTAGGAAGAAAAAAGCAGAGGTAAAAACATCTCTTTCCAGATTTATGGAAACCATAAATTCAGAAGAAATCCTAGTTATTTACTAAACTTACTAAATAAATATCTTTTATAGAACCCATTTTTCTACACTGGCCAAAACATATTTTCATTAAATTGTCTTTCTTTATGTCAAAAAAAAAAAAAAAAAAAAAAAAAAAAAATAATAAAAAAAAAAAAAAAAAAAAAAATAATATAATAAAATTGAAAAAAAAAAAAAAAAAAAAAAAAAATATTTTAAAAAAAATAAAAAAAAAAAAATAAAAAAATAAAAAAAACAAAAAAAAAAAAAACATAAAAAAAAAAAAAAAAAAAAAAAAAAAAAAAAAAAAAAAAAAAAAAAAAAAAAAAAAAAAAAAAAAAAGATTTGATAGATAGACTAAAGAAGAATAACCTGGTTTTACCAATATTATAATAAAGTTATTTCAAGATGCAAAATACCAGCATATGCTATGCCTCAAAAAGAGAAGCAACATATTTATAGTAAAAATTCTTAAAGGAAAAGAAAGCTATTTACCAGCCTATGGAGTCAGAGTATTCTATTTCTGCAAATCCCCACTAGTGGGAAGTGCACACTTTCACTGTTGAAAGCAGAGGTCGTTGAACCAGGTTTATGCTACATCATGAATATAATACCCTATACAGAGTTTCATTAAAAGCTATGTTCCTTGCTCTCATAGGCGATGTCCACAGATTAATTAATTTTTTAAAAGCCCTAAAGAAGTGAGAAAATCAGAGAACTTACACTTAAATTCTTCCACCCACTGGTAAAATTCCTTTGTCTTTCAGGAATCAGTTATATAGTTTTCTCTCTGCTCTTGAGAAACGACTGTAACAGATAAGAAAGGAAGTGGGAAAGAATAAAAATAACAAGATGATGTTTTCAAAACAAGAATCTGATTAGACTCAGAGTATAATTTTTCACTGGCACTTGGCATTTTTTTCAAAATGTACACTCTCCTACAGCAATCTATAGAAAGCTGCTTTGCATTTTGTGGATAAATGTTCCGGTACAACTGCACCCTCTAACACCATAAGAGGATTTAATGCAAAACCATTTGCATAGCATCTGAAATGAACTAGCTTCCCCTTTAACCTTATGTTTTCACATTAGAAATAAAGAACACAAACACACAAATTGCGACACCAGATCAAATCATTGGTTTTATCTTGTACTTGGCCATATACTGCCTTATTGCTGCCTTATACTCTTAAGTGTTCATATTTTCTCACCTAAATAAAAATCTACTTATTATAACTTTCTGTATTTTTACTCTTCATAGGAGTAAAAACGGCCTAAGACTTTTTTGAATGTTATTGAATATTAGTGTTCTGTGTTCATGCAAGCCTCATTGCCTTTTTTTCACATGATGTTTGTACTTTTATTACAGTAGAAGATAAGTACTAGTTTGGAGTTCCTTGTGTTTTTTACCATTCTCTTTTTTGTTTCTTTCAATCATGCACGCTCTTATTCATCTCTTACCCAAGCTAACTGATCCAAATCTTTCCAATTTCTTCTCACATGCAAGTTTGCCCTTATCTATAATACTTGCCCATTTCTGGAATTTTTCCATTAAAAGCAGAACCCTTCTGAGTCAGGAGGTAGAATTTATGTGGTTTAATTTGTCATCAGAAAGTTCCGTCTAGTTGAAACTGGTTATCCTGTTTTCCTCTAGCCACTGGAGAGAAGGAGAGGCACTTCCCAAGGGGAAAGCGTCCTATCCTACCACACACATCTAAGATAGGTGGGATGAATCATCCCTGTAAATAGTTCTTAAAACAAGATGAGAGATGAGAGTATCAGTTTCCACTGAATCACAAGGAGCAACCAAAGGAAAGGAATAACAGCAGTTTACACCACTATATTACAAATATTCCAATATTGCTTTTTATCTAGTTCCTTTTACTTCTGAACACTATCCCTACATGTTTCTGATATTGCTGAATACAAGAGGAGATACCCATTGACACGGCTATGACGGTACGCAGGTCAGTTCCTAGAGTGGCTGCTGAGTTCGTTTAGAACTGAGACTGCATGTGACTATTACAAACCAGTCCTTCGGCTACGCATCACCTTAATTCTTTAGGCAATGGTGTTCTTCTATTGGGCTACCAATTTACTTTGCATTGAAGGTTCCATTTGATATCTTGATAAACTCACATAGTCACAAACAACATTAATAATTTGATATTCTTCATTGATTAGTAACTTTGTTATTCACCTTCTTTTAGTTAATAAATGTACAAAAAGAAATGTAGGATTTAATTAGATGCCATCTCACTATTCAAGTCTCGTGTTTGCAGTTTACGCTTTATTTTATGTGTGTACTTTTCTGTTTTTCAGACACAGCCATAGTCCTAATCCTGAAAGAGCCCAAAGCTCTGATCAACATGGAAGCTTGTATGGATCAAAAAGTAAAATGTCTACAGAGGAACTGTAGTGTCCTTGTGGAAAGAAATGTATTTTTCCCAACTGTAAACTCTTTCTGAAAGCAAACGTGCTTTTTCTTCTACTTTCACACCTGCCAAGACTAGGTAAAAACCAATGTAAATTAAATACATAAAGGCAGTTAGGTACACTAGATCCTCTATACCCCTAAGTCCCAAGGAAAGTAATGAGATCCCATGATTTAGCTCTGTAGATTATGTAAAAAGACCATATGAAAAACGAGAGAGCCAACCTGCAATGGTGAATGCTTTAAAAATTTAGTAAAGCTTCTATCACATGACATTATTAATTTACTTATTATCTTTATTTACTAGAATTCAGTTTTCTCAATGGCAAAAAATCTCTGTGATCAGATGCAACTGTTTATTTTATGCTGAAACGCTGCAAACAAACTGTCAACAGCTATATAAGCAAAACAGAAAAACAAATGAAAGCAGAGTAGTAAGTAATGTCTATTTTACTATTTAAATATAAATAGTATATTCTTTCCCATGAAGGCTTGTAGTTGCTCTGTAAATAAGTTACCTCTGTTTCTCAAAGGAAATTATATGCTATTAGAAAGGCACTGCACAAACATTGAAATGTGTCATTCCACTTAAAAAGCCTGATACACGAATTTAGTAACCAATCATAGACAGAATCAGAAAGAAGAAATACGGCTGGCAGACGGATGGCCCAGTCTAGAACCAGAGGCCTGTGTTCGATGACTGGTACTTGTATTTGTTCCATGTGTGACACCAGCCAAGCCATCGCATCTGCTCTTGTGCCTCAAGTTCTCTGTTCACAACACGGAACGAACGCAGTCCTGCACTTTCCCAAAACCTCTCATTATACACTTTAAAAGTGGCTGCAAGATACTCAGATCCTTGCCTGAGGACATAAAAATTCCTAAGAAATTTTCTACACTAATCACCAAGGTATTTCATAATTTTTTTATGATATCCAACAACAGAAGACATTTTCCCTGCTTTTTGTCTAACATGTAGATAAAATCACAGCTGCTTAGTAGTGTAACCATGAGCCAACTACAGTTAAGGGGTTGTTCTCCTCTTTTCATTCCTACTCGTGCTTCTTTTTATCTGTTTTCATTCTTTTTTTGCTCTTTTTCCATTGCAGGTATTGAAAAAGTGTTGAAGTAAGGAATTTGTATTTTGGTCCCGAAGACAACAAGACTAGGTCAACTTTCTCTCTTCCAGGAAGAGCTTTAAAGCTTCTTCCCTTGTATTGACGAAACTCAGCTTTGTAGTTCACAATGGATTTATGAGTTGAAAAGTAATTACTGGCATCTGGGAAGCATTACCTCCTGCACTTTTTACCAGTACTGTTAAAAGTCTTTAACATGAACACTAAACCACCAAATTCAGCTAAGCATAACAGAAAACTGTAGTGCTGGGTAGGAAACATCAGACTGATGGTCTCAAACAGCTTATTATCTGAGCACATGGATTGCTACAGCAAAGACTATCAGATTGGAATTGCAGTATCTGCAGTAGTTTGTGAAGACAAGCACAGCCCACGTGTTGTAAGACAGAACGCAGTCTTCTATTTATTTGCATGCACACACACAAAAGATGTGTGCGCTTGCATATTTCTGTCTCACCCAGTCATCCCGTGGATATCAGTCGCAGTCTGAAAGGTGACTTAGCAGCTTGAAGAAAAAGTTCCTCTAATCTACCCTTAAACTGCAACAAATATTACTAAGTTAAAGCACGTCTTCGTACTATTATTATTTGTGTACTCTTTTTCCTTGCAGAGGTGTTTTAGCCAGGTTTAGTCTCATCCAAGCAGATGAAGAATTGGAAGGCAGTGCTATTTGTGACAAGTGTAAAGGAGATGCAGAGCTGGACGGTAACTGCATAGACCCGACATGAGGGACTGCCGTGTCTCAAAAGCCTACATTAGCCTAATCTTAGCATTAAAAAGGAAAGAAAAGCTAACTTTATGAATTTCATAGGCAATTTGTCTGTGATCACAGAAGCTGCTCATCATTATTTTCAATGACAAAAGGAAAGATATCTATAGAATATTCAAGTATTCTGATTTTTCTCTTCATTGTTGATCAGTTGTAAAAAGGTAGAAAATGCAAATACGGCATGGCTAGACTGCTCAATCCTCTTACTTTGGGAAGTAAAAGACATGTTATAAAGGGAATTTCATGTCTCTGAATAAGAATATTTCCCCATACATTTCCAAATGAGTAGATATTTAATCTGTAACTCCAACATCTAGTTTCTGTAAGACAAATAACTTTTTAGGTTCAGAATATCAGTTATAATAAAATCAGTGTAATGTCACAACTGAGACAGTTCAAGAATTGAAAAATTAGTGGGAAGTGCTAATAACTTCCATTAGACAGATGGATAAATCGGGCAAGATCAAGTTCTTAAATACTGTTTCTTTGAAATGAATTTATTTTTTAAACAAACAATAGATTAAATGCAATATTATGATTTAAATGGAAGTAAGATAAAGGGAGTTTTAACAAACCCAAGAATTTTCAGAAACAAAAATAGCACATGCAAGAGTTTAGCACATTTGGAGGCCGCCACTAGAAGTTCTTTACGTGTGACATCTAAACAGCTGATGTACATAATGCTCTTAGTTACAATGAAAAACAATGAGAAATAATGGTTTAAATGTTAAAAGATCAACTATATCTGACTTATTAAACTCTTACTAGAGCTAGTGAAGATATTAATTCACAATTTGTATGAAGAAATTACATTTGAATTTTTATTTTGTCAGAATCTTACAATAATGGTGCAACTTCAGAAGGAAAAATGTTTGCTGACCGTCATTCTCCAAAAGTACTTTTCTTCATTGCATCTGATGAGCTTTATCCATTTGTGCAGAACATAGTGCATTTAGTGTTTTAGAAATTATACCTTCGATCATCATCAGTCCAATAGAACAAAATATTGAAGCAAAGTGCTGAACAGTGTACAGCTGTCTATGAATTCTGGTGGGTATTTATGCAAGACAAACATTATATATTTGTAGTAAGTGGTATTTACCTTCCTTCCATCCAACCATTTTTCTCTCATAGAGGAAAGTCATGCTTTTAATTTGTAACTCATCACATTTTTACTACGCAAACCAATGAAGCAATAAATTTGTTTGTAATGAAGGAATATTTCTGCCTATTGAAATTTTAATGATAATGGCATCACAATACAGATTTAACCATACGACTATAAAACGGAAAAATAAAACCAAATTCATATGCACTCTAATATATCCTCAAAGAAAATACAGTTGTGAAAGGTACAAAATACTGTTAATCCTTACTATGACTTTACAAATTAGTAGATTGTCCACAGATTGTAAGTTCACCATACTTCCCGACAGATTACTTAATACTTCTATGTTTTAATAATAATTTTTGTGCTTGTCTTTTTTTTTTTTGTATGAACTGTTTTAGAGAAAGAAAAACAATCTTTCTCATGTGTGAATGAGTCAAAAAGCAGATATGCAAACTAATAAAAAAAAGAAGAAATTAGTTTAATGTCTCAACTAGTTTGAATCTATATTCTACCTACTTCTTCTCTGTAAACACAGAGGCAATTATCAGCCCAGTTCCCATGATCATTCTCAAATATTTTCCTCCATCTAAATTCGTCTTTTAAAATGAATATTCATCTTTCCAGACCATCTGACTTTTTCTCCTATTCAGTGCTATTAAAGAAAATATATTTCTTTCTTTCTTTAGTTCCCGTAAGAGTTGTATTGAGGAACAGTAGCACCTATATGAACTTTCCTTGCTACTCCAGTTGAAAACATATCAGAAAATGATGCTATAATTAAATTAGTAATGTACTGATTGGAAAATAATTATAGCTAAATGGTCAATAGTCAAATAATGAACATTTTGGATGTACAGCAACAGTTTTATTTATCACCGTCTTCACAGAAATGAGAAATTGCCAAGGTTTAGATGGATTGAGAAGAATACTATTCCTAGCTAAGTGCTATAGGAGCAATACAAACGAGATATTTCCATATGGAAAGATTATGATGAAGGATATTTTAACAAGAATGTTAATACTGGGAAAATTAGCAGTTACTAATGCAATTCATAGAAGTTATAAATACACACTGAACTGTAAATCCAGAGCTGAGGGTCATAACACTTGCAGATCAGATTGCCTAACAGACTAAAAAGAAAGTGACAGCAGAACTGAGACTTGCAACCAGGAGGGAAAAGGAAGAATGGATTTAAAAGGTTCAGAAAGGAAACTGGGAAGCCAAGTCATCCAGCCTCTGCACTCCCCTACCAAAGATACTCTCTAAATTCTCACTGATTTGCTATTGAACCTTTCAGCAATTGATTTGGTTTCTTTATTTGTCAGCTGTTGCCCTATCTACCTTGTGGATAGGCCATTTTAAAGGTCCTTACTAAAACAAACATCTCATTTTGACACAGTGAAAAAATCAAGAGAGAGGGAGAGCAAGCAAAGTGATAAATACTTAGTATTAAACAAGAAAATTCTTCACATACAAAATCAGGCACAAAAAGAAGGTCCAAAGATGGATCTATCATCTCGCAAAGCAGGATTCACTTCTGGAACATTTCCACTATTTTGATTACCAAGGATTTAAACACATTTTCAAAAGTTAACTAAAAGCATTATTTCATATAGGTACAATGGTTTACATGCAGCAAAAACCTTTCTTACTATATTGAACTCTTAACTAGTGAAAAGAAAAAAGGTAATTTTTTGCAAAATACAGAACCATACAGAGTTTCAAATGATTCTCCATCTGACAATGGTGAAATTGTTCTTCTACCTTGTGGTGGCTCAGAAAAACCTAAAATTCAACTGATTACAGACAAGTAATAGATTCATGGGATTAAAAATCAAATGGGTTGCTATAATCATCTGGTCTTCCTTGATGCACAACAGGCCCCAAAATTTCCAACCAATATTGCCTTTGATGAAGTAAATTATTCAATTTAGTTTTACAGCTAGTCAGTTTAGGTTTTTACCTTAGATATAGATATAACTGCTTTATTTTCAGCAGCCTTTGAAGAAATAAGAGCTGCTTTCTATGGGATAGGTATCTATATATTCATTAAACGTTTTAATGAGCTGATTTAGATAAATGGATGAAAGGCAACAGCTTTGATCATAAAATACTATTTCACTCTTGGAAACTGTCCCTTCACTATAACCTTGAATATATTGTTAAGAAATATCACTTTAGAACATTTTATACTGTTAAGTTATAACGGTAGCATCTTATACCATTTATGCCTGAAATAGGTGCACACCACCAAAATATTGCATGAAATAAAACATTTAAAATACTGAATTTTGGTTTAGTCGACTATTCATTAGAACGTTTTGTGACAAAGATAAATGACAGCTTAATTTACAAAAGTCCACTCCTGGAACACATGCTGTGATGTGCAGCATTACCATTCTGTGGGAGAGCCTAAATGACATATCTCATATCTCCTTGGATCTCAGTTGAGGTATAATTTTTACCTCTCTGAAAAAATGAGAAGCCTCGTGCTCCTGTCCACACACCTCAAATATATAATTTAGGAATGCTTTCTAATTTTTTATTTTTTTAATATTAGGCCTGTTCAAGGCAGTGGAAAATACCTCTGATTTTCACATGAGCCTGAAAAAATCATAATATAGAGTGTATTATGTTAGTAAGGGACTTGAATGTAAACTGCCTGCTTTCCATCACTCAGACCTTAGGAATCTGAAGTTAACAGAAGGGCTAGCTGCGAAAAGTAACATTCTCTTTTCACATACAATTTCCGCATTCCATGTCCATAGACAAAGAGCTGAAGATACAATTCCTATCCAAAATCTTCATGAGCCATGTAGAAATAAAAACAAAACAAAACCAAAACATAACACCCTAGCGTTATACATCAACCTGTCCATTGCTCCACTTCAAAGCTTGCTGTTTGGAGAAAAACTAGTAGGAATCATCAGACTAGGTTCTGTTGTATGCGAAACATTGCATATGAAATTAAATACTTTATTTGACAGGTCCCCTCACCAATCTTATCTGCCTATACCATGGAGGCAAAATCTATAATGGAAAAATGCAAATTTTGTTATTGATTTCATTCAGCACGGAGTGATGCTTCTTGCACTATGTTTCTCATATAGTAAATTGAAGTAAAAGTTAATTCTTTTGCCTGATGAACAAAGAAAATGGAATAAACCATAAATACAAGAAAAAGTTTAAAGTTGTAAAAAACTGTATCACCAATATGATCAAACATTTGGCACAGTCCCAGATCTTCCTAAGAATGGAACTAAATGTATACAAAGCCAACACATACAAAGTAAATGATTCTTCGACTAGCAGAAACTCACTAATCAAAAGATTTGCATAATAATCATCCATCTGTATGAAGCACCATATGGCAAACAAGACACTAATTTTACTAAATATGTTTTCTAGGAGAAACATGTTGCTTGTGTTTTCAACTAAGTAAAAAAATGCAAAACCCAGTCAGAAATGGCTGATACACCCAAGTGAGGGGAAACTTTTGATGTAAATACGTGGAAGGCATGGAAAGCAGTGTATTGCAATAATCACACATCTGAAAAACGTATTTCATGTGTATAAAATAATATGTAAAAAAACAGATTCAAGAAGATGAAAAGCAGTGGGCTTCTGGCAATGAATTACATACCCTAATCTTCATCAGTTTTTCTAACAAAAGCTGAATTTCAGCTTAGCTTTTAAGAATTACATCTTTACAAATAAAATGAACACTTCACTATTATTCTCTTATACACATTTGAAATAACAGGAAAGATAATCAAGATTACACATGTAGGGATAAGATCCAGAACTCCTGTATCTCTTTATGTAGATTCTGTGGAAATCAATATTGACAGCTTCTTCAGGAACAGAATCAAACTGTAGCGTATCTATATAAACCACATACCAGTCTATCTATATTTAGATAGCAGTGCTTCACCAGAAACATCAGTTCACTGATTTTATAGTAAACAACAATTAGCAAAGCAATACCTTCAGTAAGGATTCCAGGAATACTGCAGAATTGTGTGTGCAAAGACAGGTTTCCTGGTTTTAACCATTGATGAGACAGCTTTTCAGGAAAAGCATTTAAATAGACTGCCCTAGCTGTCATGATATATAAATCCATTGCCCGCCTTTTATAAATTCAGGGGCATAGAAAAATGTCAAATCAAAGGCACAATGACTGAATGGACCTGTAATAAGGACATATTTTTAGAAACGTGGTAATTGTGTTGGGGAGTCTCTTGCCTTTGAAGAAGAGGATAGGCAAATCTATTTTTATAGGCATCTATTCTTACATCTTCGAGCTAGCTACATTGACAGAAGACCACTCAGTAAGAAGATACAATAAAAGAAAAAAATATTTTTGCTTGGAGCTGACATTTTTGGTGAACAAGCAAAGCAATGCTGAACAGCTTCTGTTAGTGTTAAGATTAGCCAAGAACAGAGATCCTAACAAACACTCTAAAAAACTTGGTATCTTAAGAAAAAATCAGTAAACCTCAGACTGCTACTAACCTGCCAATAATGATGTTTGCTATTTATATAAAATTCAAGATTTTGGATTACTATAATAGGTTACATGGGGAAAGCATTAGTTGCAAAACTACTGTAGTTTTCTGAAGCTGAGGAACTGAACTGATTTATAGCATAACCTACCTATTATTCTGATCTCAGTTTCTCTAGCTTATGGCAAGTATTAAAGCAGTATTAAAAATACTGAAGTGTTTTAAATATAATAATGGTTCAAGAATAATATCTATAAATATCCTTAAAAAACCAATATTTAAAATCTCCTGAAGTTTACATATGATTAATCAAAAATGCAAGCATTGTGCAACTTCAGTCATTTTCTTTACTGTTTTAATTTTACATTTATTTGTACTAAGGTGGAACAGCATAAAATATAAAATACTTCAGTGCAATCACTTCAGAAAACATAATACAAGCTGAAAGCAAAAATTTCTCTAATTCCTGGGTACAATAATGCCATTTTGCTCCAAAACTTTAAAAACTGCAATGAGGTATGGAATTTCTGTGTCTTCTTCCACTCTTCATACTAGTAAGTACTTTGAATAATCTTATGTTTTGGGGAACTGAGCTGACTTGGAAGAGATTTATAATTGGACAGAGGACTCCATCTTCAATTTACCCGATCATATCTCATACAAGTTCTTTAAAATTCTTAAAATTGTTATAACCAATGATTGCCCAGTGATAGTGTCAGTCTAGTTCCCTACAAGCTAATGGCTCTGCAAAAACCTACAACAACTTCATTGGCAGTCTCAGCAAAGAACCTGGGGGTTGAAAGCTATGAAAAGACAAGAATCAAGTGGTAAAACTGGCATGAAACTGAATTCTTTTCTTACTGTTACAGGCTCCTCCAGCCTAGGCTTGAAGCACAAGAAATGGGCTGTGTGGAACAGCATATAGTGGAACTGTATCTATAGAATGTCATTCAGTTAAATCAAACATGACTTCATCTTTCATAATTTTAAATACAATCTCTCTATATGTTCATATAAGTATATAAGTATAATATACATATACACACATATGTATATATATGTATACATATAAGTATCTGTATCTTTATGCAAAATCTTGAATATCTAAGATAAGGAGATGCCTTGGTTGGGATAATTCGAGATAATGGAATTACTTTGGAATATTTAATTTGATTACAAAGAAACAAGAGCTGTGGATTAATTTTCCTTGATTTGTATGATATCTTCCTACAATAAAACATTACTTTATTTAAACTATTATCAGGTATACTTTCGTAAATTACTAATGTCTAAGGAAAATTACACTAGTAGCAGGGTTTAGAACACTTATATTCTTTTGATCTTTAATAATACTATGTTTTTATTTTCCAAAACCAGAGCACAGATTTTTAAGATGTTATCGGGGGCTGAAGCTTCCACACAAGTCCTTCAGGATTAACCATTTAAAGATTTCAAATGCAATTCTTCTGGGGAACCTTAACATTCACAGTATTTATTTTACAGAAAAAAAGCATAAATGCAAGATATTAATGGGCTTATGTGGACTAGGAATTTCACACGTTAAACTTAAGATCCTCAATCATATCCAGCATGTGTAAAAGAAACTGTTTCAGGCTCCATATTTTTCTTAGGTATCTTTCAGAACTGTTACAACTGTTTATATGGGTTTTTTTTAAAGAGAAGAGGTGGGTAAGATAATTAGCATTGGCTGGTAATCATAAAAAAATATACATATAGGGCAGGTAGAGGCTTCTATTTGAAGAAAGTCTTTTTACTGATGGAGTCTTCCAAACTTCTACATAGTTGCACTATCTATCACGTTCTTTTTAATGAGCTCTACAAAAAGGTCACATTTTTGACCTCTGGAGCTCAAAGATCAAGTTATCACAGTTACACTTCTTGTTAAAACACTCTGGAATCTATTCATATCATGGGCATTATATGACCAATTGTTTTAATGAAAATTGGGCAAATACTGAACTATGAGTCAAAGTGATGTGTTGCCTACAGCCCCAGTGTCCATAATTGATTAATCTTTAAATAATTACCATATCACCTATAACCCTGCCAAAGCATGTTTTAAGACTCAAGACTCTCTAGAGAGAACCATGTTTTATTACTAATTGGTGTTGAGAAGATGGAAGGAGAGGGAGGCTGGCTTTAACTCTACTTCTTCAATGCTAGCATAACAAGCAAGTAATTATTTCTTTTTTAAGCTGGCCTTCAGTGTTTCTGTGTTTGTTCAGTGCTTACCTCTATGTAACTGGGTAGCAAGGCTAACTGCAGGGTGGTCCCAGGTCTCCAACGACAAAACTGCAAACTTCGCATAATTTCAGCAGCTATGGTGCAGTAATTTCAGTTTGCACTTTGCTTTCTGAGCAGAGTTAATGAAAGTGAGGCATACACAGAACCTGAGGCAAAATATAAAATCATGCAATTATTTCAGAAAGATGGCAGTAGCTCTGAATTTGTTTTCTTTTGCTAAAGTGCATAGACCCATGCACATTCAGGAACAGAGCTACAATACTGAATGTCTCCTTCATGGTATTAGAAAATGGAGGTGAAATGGTTGGTAAAACAGTTGCAATAGGAATGATGAGTAAGGGAAAAAAGATCTGTCCAATGAAAGGAGAATGACTTTGGGGTCACTATGCCTGTCTACACTCATAAACTCGTGTTCAGTTTCTGTTTCACCTACAGATTGTGCTATCTTCTGTATATCTTATTTCTGTGACTCAGTATTTGATCTGTCAAATGAGAATTAACCCCCCTATTTATTTCACTTCTCATTTCCCGCAGCTCTGGCATAGCTCCATTTGAGAATAAAGCCATGTGAAGACCCTGGATACATCGCCTGATAGTTCAGCTCACCTCTAAACGGTAGCTGTCAAAAGCACACTACTGTAACTTACGAAGAAATCCTAACAGCACCTTCTAACAGTTTAGAAAGCACTGTTGGTACGAGACCCTGAATTTAAGACAGATGGCTGGTTTTGAGCCAGGTCCAGAAGCGACACATCCTGCACCTCCCTGGGCTGACTGCCCCGTGTCCCTCGCAGCGCTGTGCCAGCAGAGCTCTCGGCTGTGTGTGTCTGCAATAACGCCCTTCGGAGCCTGGAGACGTCCCCGGAGAACGGCGGGGCACGGCTTAGTAGCCGGGTACGTTATTACACATACCCATACAGGCTGTCTGAGGGGTACCAGAGAGTATGCTAATTCAACTTATCCACGACTTCTCCTAAAAGCAATACAAACAGAATTACTTGCCTTCTGCTACTGGAACAGGCAATACTGCGACTGGCTATTGAGACCCTTCTTCATAAACCAGTAAATTTTCAAGTTAAAAGGAATCATTAGCAAATCTTGTGTGACTTCCAGTACTGCAATGACTCATTTTTTCTGTTAATTGGCTGCATTGAGTCAAATAACATCTATGTAGTTACGGTAACTGATATTTATTTAAAAATAACAGGTAGCTCAACATTTCTCTTGCGAATTTGCTCCAATGGTTAATCACCAGCACTGTTAAGTATCAACACTGCATTTCTAATCTTACCTTCCTTGGCTTTAGTTTCCAGATCCTTTTTGTAATACTTTTCTCCCCAATTAGAATACTTTTACTATCTAGTATTTTCTTCCCATAGAGACATTAATACACTAGAACGAGATGGGTCTCAACCTTTATCATAAAATTATTTCAAACCTCTTAACAGAAGGAGTATTTCTAGGTCTCATCCCACCTTTGAGGCGATCTTCTATACCCTGTTCAAATTTGTAAGCTTTTGGACATCAATATTCTACAACAAATTTCAGTATCAGTCCCACAAATGCGATGCAAGGAGAGAGAGAAAATAGCCCTCGCACAGATCCTCATTGCCTACCTGGGTTCTCATGTCCATGGATTGCATCTGTGTTCTTTGGGATGTTGCGCCACCCAAATCTCATGTTTGGTTGCTTCTCCATTGCTTGTTTTTGACACATCATTCTATTTGGTTACTTTAAAATACACATTTCTGAATGCCTATCAAACTATCTAAATCGCTCTCTAACTGCCTAGTCACCATCATTCTTTGCTATTTTGCCGGTCCTAATGACATCGACATTTTCTACCAGCACTTACAAACCACAAAAATATTTTAAAAATTAAGCTTTGTATTAATAACTGCAAAACCCAAAAGGAACCACCTCAACTCAATAATAACTTTCCAATGACTTTCTAAAATCTTTTCAGTCAGTTCTTGGTCCATATAACACACGTATAACGCTATGTTTTCAATCAGAAAGTTGTGTAAATTATGTTGTGCAAACTCTTAAGTATGTTAAATCTACACAACTGTCTTTATCACCAAACCTTACATCTCACAGAATGAAATCCAGCATTGTCCAAGTTCCGCCTTGCCGGGGGCAGTAAGCAAAAACTAATAAAGAGCGTGTCACACCTATCCATTTGTACCGTCAAATGGGACCCTACAAGACACAGGAAATGTGTGTAACTTGGAAAATCACTGCTGACAGAAGTTCTTGAGCTTGTATGCGTGACCCACATGCACATTATAGTGAAAGCCACATTTAACTTTCCCTTAAAAGCAGTATTTCTCAGAGATGTCGGAATAAAAGACTATTTGGTATAAAATATTCAAAAATAGTAGCTTAAAATGTGACCGTATGACTTTCAACATAGTAGTATTTTCATAAAGATAATTACAGTAGATCTAGAAACTCTGTGGGACCTTACATAATTTTAAACTATTTTTTAGTTACCTGTTTTATTAGGAATGAAAACTATCAGATAATTTTTCTATTATATATATGGTGTATTATTGAACACTATGCTTATAAAGACATTTTACCATTTCTACTGTATATTTGCAACTGCCAGCCTTCCACGTCTAAACAATACAGACACAACATTATTTTAGAACCAGGGAGAGGAAAATATATGTTGAGTGTATTAAAAAGGTGAAAGTCCTGTATTCCTTTCCAGAATCCATTATGAATCTAGTGGAGGCAGAAAAATAGATACAGACCTTTTAATGTTAATGAGAAAAGTGCTGTTGTGAGAAGAGCAACAATTAATGCTAAGCAAGAGAAAGATATAAACAGGAAAAAGTTCAGAAATAGCACTGTAACTGTAAAGCATACCATTGATTTTAGGGTAACAAAGGAGATTAGTTAAAACTGGAAATAATTTGTGGCTGTGGATTGTCATTTATGCACGTACATAGCACATGTACATGGTAGAGTTCCTTATGGTAATAGTAATTAAACTGAAATCGCTCTCTGGGAGTAATATAAGGTTGGGGTCCCATTCACAACCCAACACTTCACTGGCTGGTTTCCTACCCAACAGCAGAGGAGTTTCTCATCATATGGCAGCAGAAGCACACTCCTGAAGTGTCAGAGTTTTACTTATTCTGCCTTTGCTCAGGACTTTTATTAACTGCTACCATCACAAGCTTTATTCACTCCCTCCAAGCAAAGCACATGGCTCTGTCAGCTTTAACAAGCATATTTTTAAGGAATCTCTTTCTTCTCAGGATAGATCTTCTGTTTCTACAACAGGTAACTTGTTACTTTAGGGAAGATTTTTACCAGGAAAAAAAAAAAAGGTAAAATGAAACAGGGTGTGAGGATCTGGAAAAGACTTTAAGTCTAAATTATTCTTATCTACTCTATAGCACTAATATCTTACAGAATTTTTACACTAAATCTAAGTCAACGTTTTGGACAATTTATTGTGTACCGCCTTCTGTCCAATTTTCTGCTTGCTATTTTCTTTAGCCAGCAAGGTGCAGGATCAGGTCGCCAGGGTTTGATTCCTCAGGCCAAGCAACTAGATACCCATTTAGAACTGACGAATTCTGGCACAAAACCAGATAAAGACTGAATTTACACTCAAGACTGATAAAGAAAGACTCAGCTCTCTGACCTCAATAAAAGCCGGTACATCTGAAAACCCCAGTTTTTCCAACTGCACCAGTTGGTCTATACAAAATATTACTTTAAAACCCTTTCTCATCTATGTCAGTGTCATCATTTGTCCATTCTGTTACTATATCCACAGAAGCCAACAGCCAGTTCCCAGCTCAAAGACCTTTCATGGTCCTTAAATGATATTCCTGCACAACAAAAACAGAAGATGATCTGCTTAACTGACAAGATAGGTACTTTGTCTTTCAGGTACTCACCTAACTGAGAAACTTCATTTCAATGTGCAAAGAGTAACATTTCTATACGTTCCAAAACCTGCAAACAAGCAACTAAGAGAAAAAACCAAACCAAATCAAAAGAAAATACAAGGGGTTTTTGTTTGGTTTGGTTTTAATCTAAAGAACACTTAACGATTGACAAATGCTTTACCATGTTTCATTCAGAGAAAACAGCATTAATAAACACTCAACAACGAAAAATTGGCATTTGTCTAATATGCCTTGAATATGCCTACTACGCTTAATTTTCTGGTCAGTTCTGGTGAGGTCACCACATTTTGCATCTGTGAAATGGAAGAATGACACTATCTCATATGCAAAGAGCTTTGTCATGTGCTGATGCCTAGTATACAGAAGGATTATACACTAATTAGGTATTTATGAAGTTTCCACTGCTCACACTCTCCAGAAGAACTATATCGTATTCTACCTTATCTGATTAAAAAATGTTCCGTCTTCAACCAATGTTTAAAGGCCTTCTGGTCAGTACACACGCAGGTACGATAAACATCACCTTACTTTCTATCTGCGATATTTTCCTCTATGCACATCTCCATCCTCTTTCTTCAATTTCCATTTTATTGCTAATTTTCTCAGAAAACATCAACTTCAAAGTCTGGGGGAAACAATATTCTCATGACAGAAGCAGCTTCATAGCCACCAAGCAAGAACTGGTAAAAGTAGTTTTAAAAAAGCTTCCAAACTTTAAAAGAGGGTTCCTTATAATTACATATGCTGGACCCCTTCCAGAATGAAAGAGGATTTTCAGACTGGAAGTATGCATTTCTCTTTACCTCAGCTTCCCGTTTCTAATGTGGTGGTTGTATGAGTCACCTGTTTCCAAGAGATCTTGCATGGCGTTGTTCTCGAAACATCAGAATCAACTGAAGACCTGTTTAATTGAGTTTCTGCTCCCTGTGAACAGTTACTCCTAGACCCTTCAGAGAAGGGTACCTGAAACTCCATCACAGTAAAACACTAAATAGATTGTTCACAGATAAATTTCCCCTTAATCTAATCCAGCTCCTGCTGCTGATTGGCTGTAATGTAACTCTCAACGTGATTTAATTAAAAACTCAATGTAACTGATGCACTGTCAATGTAACTGCAAACAACTAATGTAACTGCAAATACCTGTATTCAGCACTGGTGAGACTGCGCCTCAAATCCGCTCTTCAGTTTTGTGTCCCTCACAACAGGAAAAACATTGAGGTGCTGGAGATTGTCCAGAGGAAGGTGACGAAGCTGGTGAGGG
>VWYH01006865.1:577575-598849 GCA_013399365.1 Pampusana beccarii
AGGTGGTGGACTCGCCATCCCTGGAGGTTTTTAAATTGAGGCTGGACATGGCACTTAGTGCCATGATCTAGTAAACAGACTAGAGTTGGACCAAGGGTTGGACTCGATGATCTCTGAGGTCTTTTCCAACCCAGTCGATTCTGTGATTCTGTGATTCTGTAAAGATCTTTTCCCACCTAAATAATTCTACGATTCTATGGTTCTGTGATTATTCATTTAACTGCCCCAACTTCTGGAATACAGCTAAGTTTTAGACTTTGGGTTATATTTCATGGAATGTATTCTTTAGACAATTATTCTCTGGTCTGGGCAACAACAAATATGAAAAAGTACATCCTTTCCGCAAAATGAAATTCCTTCAGTTCTCTTGCTACCCCGTTGCTTTACTACCCTCATCAGAGGAAAAATGGAATTATAACATTGTACATCCATAATAAGAACAGGTACTATGTATCCTAATACTTAGCCCTTATCTTAAAGAAGAACTAAAGAGTCCCTAATTTTGCAGTCTGCTCTCATGTGGAAGTCTAACCAGGTTTGTTCCTGTTTCCTTAAGTTCTTTTTAAGCTGGAGAAAGCTAGTGTTCAAAGGCAGAACATACCTTCGATTCACACATTTCTACACTTGTTCACAGTATTTTTTCTACCCCAGTCTTACTAGATATTCTAGTGGTTTTGAAACTAAGAACACAATTCAAGTGAAACCTCAACACTAGCACTTCTCTTAATTCAGTAAGAGGTATTTGAAACCCAATCATTTTTCATTCTAATTTGTAATAGCTTTATTGTTGGACACATCTCTTAACAATCATTGGGCAATTATCAATCATTCCTCTTAGCTTTACTGGGAGCCTTTGATGCCTCAAAACCTTCTCTACATATAACTAAGGTAAATAACATTATGTCATTTGTAAGTATTGATACTTGGTTGTTTATTTTGGGCACTGGATTTTGAAACCCTTAGACATTTCCTTAAAAGTCTTTAGAAAATTAAAAATGGTCTAATTTTTCTTACTCTTTTATTCTCATTCACCATTGTACAGAAATATATTTTAACTGATAGCTGGTTATCACTGAAGTTTCTCCAAAACGTTATTATAAAGAGCCTTCAAATATATTGGAAGCTTGACTTCAGTTAATATTTATAGAGTTATTATTATTAGTCAGTTAATATTGTTGGAACCATAATCTTTCCTGAGAAAAGACACACCTATCCTTCAATTCGATGTCACCACAAAACCATTAAGGTTGGAATGGACCGCTTGAGATCATCTAGTCCAACCCCCTTATCAGCGAGGTGGTCCAGGATTGTTTTGAGTTGGGTTTTTCAGTATCTCCACAGATGGAGACTACACAAACTCTCTAGGCAATCTGTTCCAGTGTTTGACTACCCTCACAGTAAAAAAGTGTTTTCTTGTCTTTCCACCACCATTTAAATAAGATCTTCACTAAAGGCAAGTTGCATATTGAAAATAATGTCCCAGTTTAAACTAACAAACAAATAAATAATGGACATGGACATGCTAAGATTAACCTCAGCATAATCTCAGTTCTGAATTCAACAATTTTTGGAATGAAAGTATTTTTGGCACGTACTGGATCTAAATTTTCTGGTTTTTAAGCATTCTCATCCAGCTATTCTGCAAGCTTGTGCTGTCTCCTCTGGGAGACTCAATGTTGCTATGTTTGTATACAGAGTTCATTGTTTCAAGTGCTCTGCAAGTCAGATTAATAAAGTATTCATTTTGTTTATTTCACTGCTGCTGAAGCAAGGCAGACCTACATCTTGTAAGAATAGAAGTACTTTACACTTCTACTTTCAGAGGACATTCTACCCAAAGTAATTGATTTTCCTCATAGGGACCAATTACACAATAAGAATGAAAATGACACTTACTGATACTGCACCTTTAAAAAGGCCGGCACAAACAGTAACAGAAGAAAGATACTTATTGCTTATTTTCAGCTTCTTGCAGCATAGGTATTCATAATGTTTTTGTTAGAACACTGATACACCTTGGAGAACTTCAGGAAGTTTTAAATCTTCATTTAAATCTGTTTATTTCTCTCTGTAAACCAGCTGTGAACTGTGACCAGAGACTCAGCTCTTCTTCAGCTTCCCTTTCTGTTCCTTATTCTTTTTCTCTCATGGCTCTAAGGAGGAACAATAACCTTGCTGTTGCTGAACTGTCCCTGTTCCTGACAGGCTTACAAATAGGTGTTCCATGTGCAAGGAGCTAGAAACGGTATTTGCAGATATTTACAAACAGGATTGCAGGAACTGCCCTTAATCGCAGAATTGGAATGGCTGTGAAAACAGTACCAAGACTCAGGAAGGAAAGCAAAAAGTATTATTACTGACAAAAGATTTTCTTTTGGTTTTAGTTAAAGTTGTGTTCTGGCTAACAGGAATAAATTTTTTTTTCATTAACATTTTGGAGGCATTCCTCTTCACATAGAGTACTCACTTAAAGACCAGCAGTCAACTTAATTTGGCATAGTATTACATAGCTTATCACTGATTTCAGTTAAAGCAGATTGTTGTTACAGTGTTAGAAACACAGCACACTAAGTTATACCCAATAAAATCACAGAATAATATATCTGTTCTGCTTAAATAAATGCCATCTTCACACTTAAATCCGGGATATCCTAACGACCCTGAGACTTCCTTGTACGTCAGCACTCTGGAAAACCGTATATCTGGCAGTTCACTGTGACCCAGCTAAGTGGAAGACAGACACTGAGGCAAACAATGGAGTGAAGAAGCCACTGGAAGCGTCACCAGAAACTCTCAAGTAAATAAATTCCATATGCAACCTGGAACTAAGCTTTTAAGGGGCCTAATTAACAATGGGATTTTCTTGCAAATTTAGACCTGAACATCCTTCTATTACATACCTCCGAAGATAAATGGTAACACTCCTACCTTTTGCTGTCAGAGAGAAGCTCCTATCACCTAGCTCTTTGGCTTTTTTTTTTTAAAGAAGGTTACACTTTGAAGAATCACAGTCTGTGACTCAGGATGTCTCAATACTTACTGGCAGTGCAGGACCAGAGGATACGGTAACATGAAAATGGCTACACAGTTGGAATTAACTTTGCGGAGTTGGAATGGCACAGATTAAATCAGGCACAAGGCCTTGCACTCGGCAGTAACACTGAGCAGATGCTCATTAATTGAACAATATCACTTGATGACTATGAATGAATGAAACAGGAATTCTTTCTTTAAAAAAGAAAAGGAAGCAACATGTAGTCACATAACTGGAGACTTACAAAACACATAATCTTCAAGTCATTCAAATAAAACTATAAGGCAAATCCATCTTTGCTTGATTCTGCAACTTTAATATTCTTTTAAAATAAACTTTGTAAACATAGTTCTTCCAGGTTCTAATCAGTACCGGTATAACGGTATTCAAATAGGTCATGATTCGAGTTGGAGTCTGTTTTACAATCAATGGAGCTAACACAATATACATGTATGTACATATATATATATATATATAAAAACAACTTTTATCTTTGTATGAGGAATTGGAGCACTGTAATGATGTCACAAATTCCTGCTGAGTAAGGGAATATGGAATCTCAAGAGTCTCGGGATTCCAAATAATTCCATATTTTTAGGTGCAAATTTCCAAATGTCTCCTGTAGAGTCCTTCCTACTAATTTCAGATTTCAGCTCCTTGTTACAACACAGCTTTAATCAAGCCATAATGCAAATTATTATAGCCATAAGAATATAAAAAGCTACATCTGAACAACAGATTAGAACTTAATTTACATTGATCTCTACTGTTAAGTAGCCAGTTTTTGAATAATTCTTTAGGAAAAGATGTTTCATGTACTAACAGACAGACATTACAGTAATATTTTGCAGTCCTCCATTATGGCATGATCACTGCACAAATAGTCAAACTTTGTAAAAGCGTTTGTGATTATAATGTGAATGTGCTCGGTGTGGCTGGTGAGAAAAGCCATTTTGTGATGAGGAAACGGAGGCACATACAGCACAGCAATTTGTAGAAGGGTACATAATAACCTCCGGCAGGTATATAAACCACAGATCCTCCTACAAAACAACCATTCTGATTCAGTGAGCTGTGAGTGTCAGACACCCTTAGCATAACTTTCTGATTCAATGGGTGCAGAGGAAAAAAAAGAAACGAAAAGGGGAAAGGGGAAAAGGGGAGAAGGAGAAAAGGGGAAAAGAAGGGGGAAAGGGGGAAAGAGAATCACAGAATCACAGAATGTTAGGGATTGGAAGGGACCTCAAAAGATCATCTAGTCCAATCCCCCCGCCGGAGCAGGAACACCTAGATGAGNAAAAACCTAAAAAACTTTAAAAAACCTCCAAAAACCCCTAATATTTATTTTGATAGATTTTTATAAAAAGTGTTCTTCATAAATTCCAAACCATATTTCAAGATAGTTACATGAAAAACTGTACTATAAGGAATTTCATCTAAGCTTTAGAAAATTAAGCCTTTAAAAGCACCCACATGAAAATACTCTTTCAATAATTGATTCAGAAGAAAAAACTGTGAGCAAATTGGATTCTTTCCAAAAGAGAATGGTATTACTTTAAATACTGTTTTTCTAAGTAACTGAAATAATAATAAATCTGTGTTAATGCTACAGTGCAAAATAAAATTTTATTATATTTTGAATGTATTATTTTGTGGGGGTTTTTTTACATTTTTCTTTACTGTTAATTCACATTTTAAAATTTATGTTTCCTTAGGGTAAGCTATATTATATTAAGGCATTATTACTGAGGAAGTTACTGCCTATTTTTTGCTTGCTGATGTTACATGGAAAAAAAATAATCAGTCTACAAAGAATAAAAAAGTTTCAATATTTCCTTAAATCTGTTTTTTCTCCATCTTTGTTTTTCCCATATTTTTTGTATTCCTCGTTATTATATTGTAGCATGCCATGCACATGCCTCTTTCCTTTAATTACTTTTTGTACTTACTTCTTCATCCACACTTTTACTGCCTGTTGCCAAGCAACATGCATAACATTAGGACATATATTCATTTATCTTTGAACATGTTCTACTTCCTATTTGTGTCATTCTTTTCCAATACTTTATCCCATTCAATGTTGCTGTTGATTTCCATATTTTTTCACATCTTTTTCAGGGTAACTTGCCTAAGAGTATCTAGGCAACTTTTTAAATAATTCCTGAACAGCTAATACAGTTTTGATACTCAATGTTGATGCTCTTTTTCATTTTTAACCCTTTTCAATTAAAAATATATATATTGTGCATGAAGAAATGCATCTGTTAACTTCAGCAGAGGTATGAAGTCAAGAATAGAAGAGAGAGGAAGACTACCAAAAAAGGGACCTGCAGGAAGGGCAAAAGACAGCATGAGTTACCATCTGAGATGGACTTTGTTTCATAAATATGGTAGGCTCTTGGATAGAGAGAAAAGTGTAGATTTGATGTAGTTAAGGCACAGGAGCAAAGGTAAGACTTAAAATGCAGAATGTCTCAGATAAACCAATTACTTGAGCCATTAGGAAATTGTAGGCTTTGTCCCTGTGTATTTCTTGAAAGCTACACAGAATAGCAAACAGGGAAACTGTAGTAAGCTTCCTCTGAAAGATTTTTAAGACTTACTATACAGACATCATAGGTGTCTATTTTTAATGGTTCATATTAACATTAAAAATTGAAAAAGTTTGGTTATAAACTATTATAGAACATGAAAGAAATTCAACTACCTGCTATCCTTCAGCCTCCCTTAACTCTATTCATTTTTGCTCTCTTTCTTTCAGTCATGTAATATTTTAATAAATTATCTTCAAAGAGCCAGACAGGGTTGTGACAGGGTAGAAAGGGGTTAATAATGTCCTAAGGAATGAGCCTTGCCAAATAACAGATGCTGTCAGCATAAATCCAATTTTCTCTTTCAGAAAAAAAATTACTTAGAAGATCAGAAACAAGATGTTTAATGAGTAGAAAAATAATGAATCTAGTCTTCTATAGATTTGCTTCATCCACCTATCACAATAACCTGATTCCCAGTGACTTCTCACTTTACAGTACCCCCAATTCTCTTCATGCTTCTCATTCTTTTCATTTTCCTTGTTGTTTGGCTGAGTAAGTGGCAACATGTGCCACAACTGACTGAAATTGTATGTATGTTTAAAAACTACATATATGTAAGAAATTGGTAAATACAGGCTTAACAGATAGCCTGCTTTTATTTCTCTGAATGAATAAATAGCATGTCTTCTGCCTCAGCTGGAAAACCACGCATGTTGCTAAAAATTTAAGTTCTAGAAACTTAGGATGGTTTAGATTTCTATTTGTCTCCAGTTTGGTTGAAATTGGACGATGTATTAAAAATAAGTAAGGCAGGATAGACAGAAAAGTGTGAATGCATAAGACTTACTTCCCTAGAGCACCAGAAAGGTATACGATGAAATAAAAAATAGAGGTGGCGTTGATCAAAAGTAACCATATAGAATGCTCAAGGTGTCTCCCTACTCCAGAGTAGGCAGTATGTTGTAATTTGCTTCAGCTACCCACTCTTAAGTCTTCCTTCTACATGTCAGCACATACATGACCCCTTCAAAGGGCCTCTCTCTACCTTTGCACTGAACTCTACAATAAAGAGTGACCTCTTAAATCAAAACTATATTCAAATGTATTCTGTACCCCTCTGAAAGGACACCAAATGGCACCATCAGCATGCAATACATAAAATGTGTGTTTCCTAAATGGCAGTTATATAATGTCAGTCTTTAATCATTCTTTTGACACAAAGGAGAAAGCTTTATTCTTTGGCATGCAACTTCATCTAGTTTTCCCTTTTACTCCAAAAATCGTGTTCCATTTTATACATGTCTTCATAGGACTAAGAAACAGTAGAAGAGGTGAGGAGGAAGGAAGGAGAAATTAACAGTTCCAGCAACATCACCATTTCTTTTAAGATTTACTTTAACATATGATATCATTCATCCACAAGCATAATTTAGTCCATGTCCATGATCTATTGGTTGCCCTCCTTTCCCCAAGTTTTCAATGAATCTATAATGTCAACAAATTTTAAATAAAGCATTCTGCTTTCCTCATTGTACATGTTAGGCCTCTGGCACTTACTAAAAATGCACAGATGTAAGAGGGGTTTTTCTACTTACATCTCTGCAATCTCTTTAAATGGGAATTGCTGTTCATACTATTTTTCATTGTTTCACTTTGGCTTTTGCCAGCTTCTCTCTTCTGCTGTATTTGAGGACGACATCTCAAACCAAAATAAACATGTACTTTTCTTCATCACTATTCCCCACAAACCAGGCCACGCAGATACAGGCCAACAAACTCTTCCTGGACCATCGGAAACCGTTGGCGGCACCAGACTCAGCAAACAAGCCAAACAGATCAGAAAGCCCATATCTCTGGCCACCAAAGGTAAATCACGGTTGTTCCTGGTCGTGGCTTGACATCCGCCAACATGCTGGACTTCCCTGAAGTTTTAGAAGGTTAAACCAGTTTAACCTGTATGACCCTAAAGACTATCAAGAACACTTCATGATTCCCCATTAAAGCTGCAGTAGTAGATAAAAGTTCCTTTAACATCTAAAAGGACTCCTACTATCAAGACACAAGACTAAGAAAGAGTTCACGTGAGACTAGGAGGCTGTATATGGTACCTTATTATATTGCAAAGTCATGTAAGTTTTAAAGTGGTATAATCTCACATGCACTAGATAAGCAGCAAATGCATATATGTGCCTCTGTAGGCCTCCTCATACCTTCAAGTCAGCAAGACAACATCATTTCAACTCATGCAAGTGAAGAAATCCTTATCATGTTTCATAAACAAATAAAAAAGTTTTTACAAATTTTTATGGGATTGTCACCAGATTTCTTGGCATTATTAATTAAGCTCTGGACTTACAACTAGCATTTGTTGCTAACAACAACTCTCTTAACTGAAGAACAGAAAGAAGTTCTTTCCATCTTCTGTGTAGGTGCTTAGGTTCTCCACCCCTAAAAGCAAATGTAAAAAATAATATCGAGGACAAAAAATTCCACACTGTTACAAGCCATTACTATGGAGAACAGTTAACAAGCAAGAACAGTATTTTCCAAACACAATAAATTCTAATTACTGACACGGCTTGAGTGAAATTAATGATCTCTGAACACCAATAATATTAGTCACTTGACTTCAGAAGCAACAGTCTCCAAAATTCACACCTCCTCAGTTACCTTCAGTTACCTTCATAACCATGTGTGAGCTATGACCACTGTTTACTTTCTTCTAAATGAAAGACACCAGCAAATGGAAAGGAAATTCACTACCAGAAGAGGCCAACTATGAAAAAGTTCCAGTCCTGAACAGTTGGGATTTTAAAAGTATGAAAAACAGAGGAACAAGTCTGTAAAACATAATGGCTGTGCTAATATACATATATGAAAATGAACATAACACACATTCACTAAAATCAAACTTCAGAAAAAAAAGAACAAGACTAAGGTGGGGGCCAGAGAACAAATTAGTTAATTACAGACTTGTTAATTAAATACACCAGTGACTCCTTACTGACCTTTTTTACAAGATTACTCCAGACAAGGCTCCATTTGAAGTGCATGTGAAGCACAGTTTGTTAGCATGAAAAAGTCAGGCTGATAAATCTGGGGGAGGCACGCCAATGTTTGAGGGATGGGGTGCTAGTGTGGTCCTTTCGTCTGCTGTTTTGGTGGAGGTGGAGGATGGAGATCTACGCAGCAAAGATGAAAGGGTTATTGATGTGTTAGAAACCATGTGAGCACCTGAGAATGGTCAAGTAGGAATTAAGGCTTCTCCCTGCAAAAAGGTGGCAGAATCAATGACCCAGCTGAAGTCCATCTATACGAATGTATGCAGCATTGGCAACAAACAGGAGGAGCTGGAAGCCATTGTGAGGCAGAAGAACTATGATATAGTTGCCATCATGGTGGGATGACTCATATAACTGGAGTGCTGCAATGGATGGCTATAAACTCTTTGGAAGGGATAGGCAAGGATGGAAGGGAGGTAGCCATGTATGTTAGGGATTGTCTAAAGCTTAATGACAGTGACAATCAGGTTGAGTGTTTATGGGTAAGAATCAGGGAGAAGGCCAACAAGACAGATATCCTGGTGGGTGCACAAGTATGATGAGGAGCGGTTGAGGGAGCTGGGGTTTTTTAGCCTGGAGAAAAGGAGGCTGAGGGGAGACCTTATCGCTGCCTACAACTACCTGAAAAGAGGTTGTAGCATGGAGGGTGTTGGTCTCTTCTCTCAAGTAGCAAGTGATAGGATGAGAGGAAATTGCCTCAAGTTGCACCAGAGGAGGTTTAGATTGGCTATTAGGAAAAATTTCTTCACCAAAAGTGTTGTCAGGCATTGGAACAGGCTGCCCAGGGAAGTCACTGAGTCACCATGCCTGGAGGTTTTTAAAAGATGTGTAGATGAGGTTCTAGAGAGATGGTTTAGAGGTGGACTTGATGATCTTAAAGGTCTTTTCCTACCTAGATAATTGTATGAACCTTCCAACATAAGAAGCCACGAAGAAGAGTAGATAGTTGATATAATTCTTTCAAATAAGAATTGATATGCCTTTTAAAATTACACTAAAATGTTTAATTTTTTTTGCAGAATTATTATTTTTAACTATAAAATTAATATAAGGAAAAATTTATTAGGTCCTTAAACTGGAATAATACTCATGCTCAAAAATTCTAGTCACAGTTTATTATGTATATTTATGCATAAGAAGAAGACAATGCTCTATGTATTTATATTCACTAACTTACGTAAAGAATTAACATTGCATTTGGCATCGTAGCATATATGCCATATTAACATTACTCATGGGAGAAAAACCCAGCAGATAAAGACCAACAGAAGGAAGAAGAGAATTTGCCGCCAAGTTTGTGATTTAGATGTGTAAGACAAACAGCTTCGTATTTATTAGATGAAGCAAGAGACACTGTCAGTTACAGTAGATAAAATGAATCAAAACTGTCTGTTGAGAAAACAAGGGTTGTTCATTCACTCATTTCTTAAAATTATTTGATTTCAAAAGAGATTAACAGTACTAGAAGCTTATAATCAGAGGACAAAGATGCACACATAAAACACAGTAGATAGGTTGACTAGGAATATACTTTAAAAAAAAAATCCTTAATACAAGATAGTTACAAAAGAATCATTATTTTTGCTTTGCTAAATGTACTTACCAGTTAAATTACAGAGATAACAGATCAATTTCTCAACAGTAAAACTTCATTCTAAGTATCGAATTTGGCTTCCTTTCAGCAAAGACTCATAACTAGCTTGCAGAATAAGACTTCAAATCAGAAGGACTTGAAATAACTTCTTTACTTGTTTCTGCAGGCTATTTGGCAATATAGACTAGTGGGTTACTCTGACAGGAAGATCAGAATTTGCTTCCTTCTGCTTTTTGAGGGTAAGAAATATGACCTCCGCATGTGTCTGAGCTACCCCAGGAATGTACTCTACTGCTTGCAAAGTGAATACATGTTCTGATGCCTTCTATTTACATAATTCTGACAACAGGCTTTCAATAGGCAGTCAATCAAGTAATTAATTGAAACATCACAACCCAGCAAAAATTTGGTTTTGTTGAAATTGGTTTGCAGTTCCCCAAACAATTCTTTCATAATTCCTATAAAATTAAAACATTTAACCAAACTCCCTGAAGAAAGCTGTTTAACTGCTATAAGAGACTTCACAAGCCTATCTAGCTAGGAAGTCTTGGTGAATTCTAGATTGGCAGCAGAAATTTGGAATTTGGGAAGGAAAAGAAGAGGGGAGTCTCTGCTTACAAGGTAACCAATACGCTAGACATCAGCAATGTGCTTTAAAGCCTCTTGGTACTTGATGATTAACTTAGAGGAAAACATCCTGAAAGAGAAACAAACACGATCCAAATAGTCAAACAAATTTCTCAGTCATTTAGTGTTCGTTAAACACATGTGAGCGTTGGTAGTAGATTGAAAACACCTGTGATACTCATACAGCATATACATGGCATTTCCCTTATAAAGATGGAAAGATTATATCATGCCAAGTAGTCCTAACAGAGGACACAGAACATTGGTGGTATATCAGATTTTGACAAAAGGCTCTTCTACTCGTTTTGTCTTTTTAATATCTGTCTGAATCCAAATATAACTAATAATGAGGTCACAAATAAATACAAATAATTGATTTAGAAGAGTCAGCGTTCAAGGCAGAGAATGCAATTACAGCTGTTGTACAGTTCTAGGATACAGAATTGGGACAGGGACAGTTCCTGGCTGAAATGGAACTATCAGTTTCATATGGGAAACTAATAGTTTGAATTATTGAAAAGTTTCTAAAAAGTATGGCATGATTTCTAGGAAAAAGACTGCTGTTCTACAGAAATATGGGAATAACAACAGCATATCTGACAAGTAAACGGTTTCCTGTCCCATTACCTGCCTATCACAGTGGGCATTATCAGATGTTCCAAATATGAGCAGTGTATCGAGCATTTTACTAACAAGTTTTTTCCTATTCCTACTTAATAACCCTTGTAGACAAAGGAACAGAAATAGGAAAAAATAGCTGTGAACTCATGGGGATGTGGTGGGATGAAAGATTTACAAATTATAAGACTTTAAGGGTCTAGAAACCAAAGACTAACGAGGTGAGAAACTACCATGAAAGATCTTTTTTTTTGCAAAGAAAAAGAGAATTTAGTGCGACTCAATTACCTCTCCTACAACTGCTACAGTACACAAACACAGAGGGAAGAAAACCGAAGCCACAATTCCTGGTCACGTCTGAGAGAAGGAAGTCTAGAGTGGGCCAATTAAAGCCTTTTCACAGAAAGCTCTTTTCAAACAAAATAATAACACAAGAGGGTATGTTTCTCCAGAATATGTGGCAGGTAAGTACCACGAGCGCTCAAGGATGATATTAACAAAGGTTCCTAAATGGCCAGCATTTTATTTGGAATATCTAAAAATTGTTCACAATGACAGGAAATGGAATCCTCTTGACTGCACTGAATCAATGGGTTGAATAGAGCTTTCTCTGAACCAGCTCCCTGGGAATTACACTGAAGTTCTGTGTCAAAACCACATACGCTCTTTTTTATATTTAGAAGCACAGAGCACAAATCCTGAGAAACAGTTTGTTAAAAGAACTGGTTATGAAGTTAAAAAATCTGTTGATTCAAATTACTGACAATTCAACACTTTAAAATACATTTCAAATAAAAGATGCAGTTTATTTTGCTAGCAATCTTTTATTCTTAACACTGGAGAAAAATCTACTTTTGATAAAAAGTATACTTAGAAGGAGCCTAAGGAACATTTTCCCCTTCAGGGTAGAGGTTCAGCTTTGGATGAAAATGAATTGTTGTCATCTAATAGCTGTTTAATAGTTTATTTGAAATTAGTTTGGTGGGGTAGGCCTTCTTCCCAGATTCTAATCATCCAATGAAATTAAAAAATAATCAGCATCCATGTAGGTAGTCCCTGTAAAGATATCACCAAACTGAATAAATATAAGCTATTGCTAAAAGAACTGATTCACATTTGAAGCATGTTGGCAGGTGAGAAAAAAGATATCTGCACTGCTATTATCCCAGATGTTATTCATAACAACAACAACAACAAATTGGTGTTGTGAATTTGGTCTATTTTATAGCTGCCACATTCTAATATTTCAATTATATGTTACAGTTTTATCCCATCTGAAAGAAACTGTCTTTAAAAGAGAGCCCCAAGGACGTGACCAGCTAAGCACTTATTGTGGCATTAACACATTTTAATAAGTTATATTACCATGGAGGTATTATGGTAAGTGACCACATGCATATCCCTATTCCATGGCAATGCAAAATAAAATGGATTCATGTGAACTAAGAATGGTTTATGTTAAAACAATTTACTCTGTGCTTCAAAGACCAAGGAAAGAAAGCCAGCGTGAAGGGAAGGAGTGATAACTAAGAGGCAGGAACCACTGACTTATTTAAATTTGCCAACATAATTGCAAATACATGTGTGGACATATCCTCAAAAACAGAAAAGCACAAATTAATTTAAATAAGAACTTAATTTAAATTACTAACTTTAAAAATATTTTAAGGTTTATTTCATTTTTTTTTCTCAGATTAGAAAAAAGTACGTTCAACTATTTAGAAGGAATGAGTGTGTAAATGTGCAGTATATCGTATAACACTCGCATGCTAGATTTTGCTCTCAACCTGCAAAAATTCCTGTGTGTGCTTATGTCAATTGTTTCAGCAGTCCCTTTCTCTTCAAATAAAGTGATACACAAAAAAAGTTCAAAATGTTAAATGAATTTTCTGTAGGATTGGGAAAATATATACACCTGGGTCATATCTGCTAGAAATCCTATTTAAAATTTTTGTTAGGATGACTGGTGTCAGATTTATTTATAGTGATAGCTCCATGCTTTCACTAGATGTGAAATAGATGTACAACAGCTTCCTGCTCCATAGGAACAGCATATGCCCAGTTCCTCTAGGATTTAGCTAGTGATGTGTAATACACAAGTGTTAGAATGAAGCAATAATTTGAATTTACAGTACTGTACTAGGTCTGGCTGGGATGGACTTAATTTTCTTCACAGTAGCAGGAATGGTGCTGTGTTTTGGACGTGTGGCTAGACCAGAGTGGATACCACACCAGTGTTTTGGCTGCTGCTGAGCAGTGTCGCGCAGCCTCCAGGCTTGCTTTGTCCTACGCTGCTCCCTCGTGAGCGGGCTGGACGTGGGCAACAAGTTGGGAGGGGACACAGCCAGGACAGCTGACCTGAACTGACCAAGGGGATGTTCCATACTGTATGAAATTTGTTGCTTATGCTGTAAAGAGGCTTATGATCTCACCTATTGTTGCAATAAAAGAAAGGCTGAGAGAGTTGAGGCCATTCAGCCTGGAGAAGAGAAGCTCCAGGGAGACCATTTTGCAGGTTTGCAATATATAAAGGGGGCTTATAAGAAAGACGGAGAGAGACTTTTCACAAAGGCCTGTGGTGACAGGACAGGGGTTATAGTTTTAAAATGAAAGAGGGTAGATTTATGTTGGCTATAAGGGAGAAATTTCTTACAGTGAGGGTGGTGAGGCACTGGAACAGGCTGCCCAGAGAAGTTGTGGATACCCCATCCCTGGAAATGTTCAAGGTCAGGTTGGATGGGACTTTGAGCAACCTGATCTAGTGAAAGATGTGCCTGCCCACAGCACGGGAGTTAGACTAGATGATCTTTAAAAGTCCCTTCCAACCCAAAGCATTCTATGATTCTATGACATGTTCGGCAATAAAAGCTTGAGAAAAGGAGGAGGAAGGAGGAGATGTGGTTATGGTGTTTATCTTCCCAAGTAACCATCAGGAGTGCTGCTTTCCAGGAAGCAGCTAAACATCTGCCTGCCGATGAGGAGTCATGAATAAATTCTATATTCTCTTTTGCTTGCATGTGCAGCTTTGCCTCCCTCATTCAAGTGTGCTTATCTCAACCCGTGAGTTTTCTTGCTCTTCTGATTCTTTCTGCCATCGCGCTGTGGGGGCAGTTAGTGACTGACTGGGTGGGTGCTTAACTGCTGGCCAGGGTCAACCCACCACAAGTAGCAAAGGATGTTGTTAAACAATTGGATTACAAAATTGTTAACAGAGTTATACATACGAAAAACAAACTAAAACTCACAATTAATATTACCTAAAAGACATATTCATGTTTAGGTGTTAACTGAGAATTCTCTACAGAATGTTTTCAACCATATATGTTTTCTTCCAAATATCACCCCACTTAGGCAGAGCCTGGAACACCAACAGCCTTAATTATACAACAGTTCCTGGTGTAATTAATCATAAAATAAGCACTGCCTTGAAAAAGAAGAATTTGTGTGAGAGTACAGCTTCAAAAAGTAAAAATAAATCAATTTTACTCGTCTCCCTGAAAACCCCTAGTACTTTTTTAGATTAATTACGAGGATCTCCATTTTTATTCCAGTTCCTCTTATTTCTTATGTCACAGAGGGAAACAGAGTGGGTATTATAAGACAGCTGTTGGATCTTTGTCCACCTCCTAAATGCCAGCTCAGGAGAGACAGAGAATCTGTTGGATTATTTTAAATTTCTGTCTTCCCGGAGAGAGATACCGGTTACAAAAAACCAGTCTTAACTTCAATCCCTCATAGGAGATAGTAAATAAAGATGCTGAGCCAGGTCCTTTCCACTTTGATGTTCAGTATGGTTTACTATCTTCTTTTACCAGTTTTAGGGCAATGGTATACTATCTGTGAGCAAGGGACAAGCTTTTAATCCACGATTTGGAAAAAAAAAAAGTACATACACTGATATGCATGGGTAGACAAAAAATAGATCTTTTCTATTAGAGATGGTTCTCAAGAGATAAGGAAAAAGACTTGTATAGGTGATGAAGTGTGATAATACGAAAGGCTGCAAGACAGTTGCTTAAGAAACAAAACAACAAAGGAATAAACTACTGCAGGCATCACCAGAGCTGGAATGACATTGTACTGTGTACTATGTTTCCATGGCAACTAGCCATAGGAAGATGAATGTCTCATATTCACTGTGCTCTGCAGTACATGTCTATAAATCAAACTTGCATAAAAGAGCATAAGATTTCTTCCATGGGGTGGCTCTGAAAGCCTGGTTATTTTCTCATTACTAGATAATTACATGAAAGAAATACGAGACAATCAGGTCATTTTCTGTATGGAAAGTACCAATACGTACAAAAAGTACTAATATACCTCTAGTGTGTGATCCTATCAATCTAAAGGCACAGCAGCATAAAATGTAGATCATGAATGCTTTCTTTTCTTCCTTAAAATCTGATCTAAGCTTGCTAGCTTTAAAAACTGTGTGAGACTTTTCTGTCCACTTTTTGTTTGTAAGACATTTTTCATCATTTATAGGTTCATTCACATGTGATTGGTTTTCAGCTTACTTCTGTTACTATTTTCATTATTATAGTCTAAGGATTTAGCATACAAATAACCTATTTTTTCTAAACAAATGGCACAGCTAAGACAAATATTTTCCCAGCAGCAGTAATTAATAATATTGTATAATCTGAATATGACATATTCACAACAAAAAAAGGGAAACAGTACTTGAAATATTTTTTTAAGAATTTGTATTCTACTTTAAAAGACAACATGTTCACTTACAGCCAGCCATTTATCACAAATTATTATTGCAAAGGACTTGTCACATTTCCTATCTGTGTAGCTACATGCAGAACAGCAGCAATATGAGAAAGAAATTCTGGTGTGTGCTGCCCATTAAAAAGAGTCCTGTCATGGAAGAACATACCATCACTCCATTTACCTTAGCAGGTACCTCTGCAACTCCTATGCCAAGAATGTCCTGAATTTTTACGACCAATTCAAATTAATTCACTACATCTTTATACATTTATAAAAGAATATCCAATGTTAAAGTAAAGCAGGGATATTAACTGTATGTTTCATAGCCATGTATTCCAGTAAATACATTACAGATATACCTCAGTTCCATACCTTGTTCATAAACATGTCATACCAAGTTTAATTTGCTGGACTGTGATAATGCCTTAGAGCTGCTGTTGATCATGACATGTCTTCTTTACTAGGTACAGAGTAGATCTTAACATTTGGTTGAACTTTCCTTCATTTATAAATTTATCGTGATTATAATTTAAATTCAAAATTGGGGAGTTTCATTGACAGAATGATGGGCCAAAGGTTTTCAGAACTATTTTACAATATGAGGCTATGTCTGAATTTATTTGACATTTTTTCAATGAGGAAGATAATGAAAAAGTATATGTAAAAATGCAAAATAGAACAGTATGAAAAGTAACTACATATGCTTTTCTGACCTAAAAAGTGTTGATATTCAAGTAAAAAAAAAATTTAATCACTGGACAGAAAAATTGGCCCTTCATAGGGCATTAGACGCTCTGCACTTTGATTTTGTTATTGTATGCCAGTGGCTTGAAAGATGTAAGACCAATTCCTGTTCTGCTATAACACTTTGTACCATGACTCAAAATAACTACGAAGATGAAAAACAACCAGAAATCCAACTCCACCTTGTAAAGATGGTGCTCAGCAAACTATCTGGTGCTGTGTCTTCAAAAGTGAAGGACTACTCTCAATGACTGAGTTGCTTCCAAACAAATCATTCACGTGACAAAAAGAAAGTTTTACACTTTGCAATGCAATGTCTTCCAAAACATTTTTAAAATAATGTTTACTGGCAACCACAGAAGTAAGACCAATTTTTTATGTCTGCATATACTCTCAAAACTTTATCCATTCACTTCTGAGCCAATCTCATTTTGTGAGAGATCTCACCACTACTGCCTCGCAATATGCACTACAGTTTAACTGAATTTGTCAAAAGACAGCTCTTGAATGCAGATTTCCTGATTACAGGAGGAAACGTAGAGGTAAAAAATTTTAGGCTTCTTAAGAAACAGCACAGGCAAAAAATTACCATTAATATTTATTTTTTAAATTATTTTTATTATTTCTATGTATACCATTTATATTAACCATTACATTATTTACAAATATTATTTATATTTGTAATATATATTATTAAAGGCACTGAAAGAGTAATATGCTGAAGCTTGTATTTCAGTTGCATGATATAATCAAATCATTTCAATTAACTGAAATACATACAACAAAAAGCCTGCTATTCAGGAATAAGGATCTCTTTGTTGTTTACTTGAAGGCTTCAACTATGATTTTTTCAGATAACTGAGGAGAAACAGAATAGAAGCCTTTCTTGAAGTCTTCAAAAGTCAAAAACCCTCTATCTTTTCATTCAAGGATAGGCAAGAGAAAAATAATATCAATTAAGTCTTTCTTTAAAGTACTTAATACAATTATGTTTGCCTGTGAGCTAATCAATTCACATTTCTGAAATGATTATACATTCTTTAATTTATTGTATTTGCAAAATGTTTTTGGGTGGCTACATTATATAGACAGTCGAAGCAAGATTTTATACTGACAATTCTTTTTTGCCACTACGAACCCTGTCCGACAGCACCGTGTCTATAACATCTACAACTCTCTTACTTCAATTTTCATGTTAAAAGTAGATATTTTGAATGGAAAACTTTTGAAAATGTTAGATTTGTAAAACTTTGAAAATACAGACTCTAGAATATGCAAAATTACAATTCAAGTCTATCATTTTCATTGACATCTTAGTTATTCTGAGCATTGTTTCAAAAATTATCTTTCATTAAAAACTTCTCCTTAAGACCTTTGAAATAACTCACTAAAAATACCACTGCAAAAGCTACTTTTAGTTCATGGCAAAAAGCTGAGTGGATGCTTATCTGACCGGCCCAACATGCGATCTGCTGTATGTTTCACTTTCCCTCTTTTCAAAGACCAGAGTCCTATCTCAGGTCAGGAAGAAAAGGGCAAAGGATCATCTGAATGTGAGCTCAGAGGCTCCTGAGGAAGTTCCTTTATTTCAGTTCAGTGATGGGAGATCCTCTGCTGTCTAGCAGAAATGAAAAAGAATCACCACATCTACTTTCCAACAAGAATGACAAAAAGTCCTTGTTGCTTTTGTTTCCCTTCCTCAGTCTAACATGAGTAGTGAAAGAGATCTATAAACATCACCAGGGACACAAATCCATAAAATATGTGGCATAAATTAGTAGAGATACATGAGTATGAGAAATAACGAGAGGAAGTAACAGCAAGTAGATAGGGTGAATGACTAGAGATTTAACAGCTGGAGAAGCTCACAGTACAACAGACAATCCACCTAGAACGCTGTAGCCTACTGAACAAGACTTTATTTACAGTAATATCATCATGATCTTTGTTACCCTGGTAGTGTTTTACTTAACTTTGCAGCATCTAGGTCATCTCATCCTAAGTTCTTTTTATCTCCTTCAGGTGTTCTGTTTTGCTTAATTGTTTTAGAATTAAATTAATGTGCCAAATATTTAGGAGAAAAAACCTTGCACATCAAAACCTGTAAATATTAGCCTTGTTTCATTTCCGTTTAAATGTGCAGCCTTCTTTGCACTCATGAGATTTAAAAATGTTCCAAATAATAGACCTAGAAAAATGTAAAACATAAATAAATCTCCCTGCAAAAGAAGTCAGTTTTATTTTTCTAGTTAAAAATATGTACGACTGTGGTCTAAGAATTATGAATAATTTTAATTAGATAAACACAACAGTAAAACCAAAAGTTCGATCATGACCATGCAAACATTTAAATATAATTTAAATTTTCTCACATATTTTCTATATTTGAATTTAATGCTTCTGTTTACTTCTGCTTTTTTCTTCTTGTTACCTGCCATCTCATGTTTCCTTGCGCTGGAGAGAAACATGGACTTTTCCAAGTCAATAGCGCTTGTACGTCATGGATAAAGATCCACGCTGCATAAACAATCTATCTGGTGTCATTCTCAGCAGTGAAAAAAACCTCTGAAATAACCCGTAAGCTCAGATATAGAATCCTATGAAATTCATAATAAAATTGAATGTAAAACTGGATTGGTTATTCCTCCTGTATACAATATGAAAGTCTTTACTTGCACATTTATCCTTTTAATGAACTGAAAATGAAAGAAACTGAGATGCAAACCTAGTTTATAAGTACTTAATTGACCATTTACTCTATAATCAAAGTAAAACATAAAAATTAAGAAACAAAAATCTGCCCCTCAAAACTTGAGGCCTCCCCATGAAACATGCAAAAATCTTGATACAAAAATTCTGCAGATACTTAAAAAAATCCAACTTCAGCTCAATATTTAAGCAAATATTCCATTCTCAAAACTTTCTAATATATGCTTCATGCTCATTTTAAACAACTTAATTGTCTTTAGAAGGCAATATGACTGTATCCTGCAGGAATTTATCAAATAACACAACAAAAGCTCTGCACTACTCTTTCTTTTGATTCATTCATATCGTATTCTTTCTGCAGTGGTTCAAAAGCACAACTCCTTCAGCTCCACCTGCTGTCTCAATGCATATCTTAAACACCAAGCTTACAGATTTCCAGTGCTTCTTATTTCTTCTTGAAAAATCATATATTAAGAACTGTCACAGTCTCAGTTTCTGGGATGACAAAGACTTGCTGCTTTGAACTGATAGATTCTGTACGTACACAATTTCTTTAATAACAGAGGTTGCCTAAACCTACTGAACTTGCCTGCATGAAGAGCTTTCAATTCAATTGAAGAACTATGGAAACGAAACCATAAAAAGCAATATAAGCTTTCCATCCATTTATTTTTTCTCTTTCAGAGTAACATACGAGCCCAGAAAATTACAGTATACAATTTTCCTTTTATAGAATGACTCCTATAATAGAGTGCCGCCTATTCATTGATCTTGAGACTTGGCAATTTATGTGCTACTAGAACAGGCTGTAAAGCTACCTCAGCCACAAAAAGGTCATCTTAAAAAATATTTAATACCTAATAGCTATTAACAAATCCATAATCTAGCTTTACACATTAGTTCACTCTTTTTGGTTCAGGCATTCATATGTTGTTGTCTTCTTGAAAATAATACTAATAAAATCTTTATTCTGTATTTGTTGCCTAACTAAAGACTAAGGGTGTGGTTTAATGAATATGGGTTTTGGCATCAACGCTAAAATAAACAGAACCAGCCTCCACAATGTCCTTCAAATGTATTGAATACTTTTAGGGCCATGTGGCTAAAGTGATGAGGGAACTTATTGATAAAAGGAACCACATAGTTTTCCCATTTCATTTTCTATATGAATCATTTCTCCAATAAGACTTACCATGACGCCACAAACAGATGTATGGGCATAACTGATAAAGTCAAGGGTAAGAAAAAAACCAAGCACAACTATGTAAATGGGAAGGTTGTTACAGAAAGAGATATTTATTGAACTGTGATGTACGACTCCAGTATTTGCCCAAGGAAACAGTGGAACAATATAAAAAAACTGTTAGAACTGATACAACCTTTTTCATCACTTACCAACTTGAACAGTAAAAATTACTAATCACTGTTCTCTATCACTAATCTATATAATGTTGCTATTGAGAAATGCCACTTCAGAAAGTAAGAAAAAGTTTAAACTAAATGTATCGTACAAGCACTAAAAATACTACAAAACTAAATGAAATCATATCACAGTATCACAGTATGATAGGGATTGGAAGGGACCTCAAAAGACCATCTAGTCAAATCTGCTTGCCAGAGCAGGAACACCTAG
>VWYH01006873.1:0-134259 GCA_013399365.1 Pampusana beccarii
TGATCTTCCCACTTCATGTAGATGAAGTGTCCTATAAGAAATCCGTTTTATTGAAGTGTGAAGAAGCTGTGTAGGAGAAGCTTATCGGTCATCATTTTAGTAGTCTTAAACATGGTTTTGTTTCTGTAAAAAATGCAGCCACTTATCTTTAGCAGTTTCCTCACTTGCTGGACAGGTTCTGAACTGCATACAATTCAGCATTTCCCAAATGCTTTTTCTTGTACTCATGAGATCCGTACGTGCCAATAATCTGAGCCACCTGGAACTGACAGGGACTGTTCATATCCATGCAGGATTGTATGGGTGGTGACAAAGTCCAGACTTCCTGCAGGTTTGGGTATTTTCAGCGCCATCCAATTGCACAGTGTGCTACAAGATATTTCTCAAAAGCTTCCCTCTGTTTCCAGCTCTCTTCTGCCTGCTTGATCTGTGGTGGAAGCTTTATACCATTAAGAGAATACTGAAACTGTATTTTCTGTATGGGCACGTATATGCATATTTGTGCATCAAATCAGAGCTTGCTAACATAGTTCTCTTGGAAGCCCAGGACCACCTTAGGAAATTGTTTACTGTGGTCACTGGAGTTATAGTTTGTTTGTTTCCCACTTTCACATAGTTTTTCTAGTTATACTTTTTTTTTTAAATTCTCTTCCAGATCCAAAAGTCGAATTTTTTGTTGTTGTTGTTTTTCATTTTCTTTCTTGGTATCTTATTTCATTTAGGAGATCCTCATTAAGATTCTGTAAACTGTTTTGTATTGTTTCGTTATACCGTAGCAGTTGCATGCAAAGATGATGAAAGTTCCAAAATAGTAACCAGGTGTTGAGTCTGAGAGGAGCTGAATCTCAAACATGTGATGGGAAGTTGTTTTAATAGTGTAGTCAGGTTGACCGTTCTCTATTGGTAGAAATGTGATTCCTGGCACAAATTATTAATGTACATATTCCATGAATTCAAGCAATAATTTCAGTTATACTGTAATTTTGTGTTGTCTTGCACAGGCATAGATTTTTAATTTTTTTTAGTGCAGTAGATATCCATAGTTACTGGTTTCTATATAAATTTTTCTGCCCAGTGATTGAGTTATTGCTGTTTCCCCCTGTTTGTTGAAATGAATGCAGTTTTTTTCTCAGAGATCATAGGGTTTGCTTTAAGAGTCAACACAGCTCTGATTTTTACTAATCTACATGGACACTCTCTTACCTAATAACATTGGGTAGCTGTAGATACCCTGTGGTAATTCAAAATACAGAGGTGTCAACAAAGCTAGAGGATAACCTTATGTTAGTACTTAAAAGGCGACATTAAGACTTCTGAAGATGACTCTGCAGTGCTTTTGATGTGAAAATAAGTGCGTTAAAAGGATTAGTTAAAATAAAAAGTATGCTAAGTACCCGATTAAAGAATCGGCTCTTCATTTGTTTATTTCTCTCACTGGTGTACTAAAAATCAAAGTGAGCTAATATCATATTTTTCCTCAGAGTTCTAGACAACTTGCGTCACGATTTCATGAGCAGTTTGTTGTACGTGAAGACCTAATGGNTCTCACACATCTGTATGTTTTAGGATCAAGATGCAGTGAAAAAGGCAAGAAGTTACCTTGAATTTGCTGAAGATGTCATACAAGTCCCAAGAAATTTAGTAGGTATGTCAGTTCTGCAGACTGTGTGATAATAAGGAAAAATGCCTTGAGAAGTGTTTTTTTTCACTTTCAGAAGTGTGGCAGGGTAAGAGTTTGAACAAGTTCTCTCTGTGAAAGGGTTCTACATGGTACCAAGTCTTGGGGTTGGCGGCTTTAATTTTTTCCAGCTCCATGTGGAATTTTTATGGACGCATTTACATTCAGTGCCTTATAAGAAATTACCTCCTGCTTTGGCAGTTCATGGTTATCTTAAACTAGACCAGTGTGCTGATGTTTAATACGAGATAGAATAGCTTCTGGGTTGAACCAAAGAATTCAAATACTTCTTCCAAAGAAGTCCAGAGATCAATTCAGCTGTGCAACAGCTGAAGGCAAATAAGCATGCAACATACTGAGTATTTGTGTGATTGAGATGTGCAATTTCAAATAATTTTATACAAGATAAGGCATTTGTGATTTAATTTCATTTGTTCTCTTACACAAGCTTTGAAAAAGAAGAAAACTATACTCCATAACCCCAAGGTTACTTAGACATTTAAGTTCATGTTTTGTTAACTAAATTTTGTTGTGGAGTATTAACTAATTTTTGAGGAGTTCTTGCACTGGTACTAAGTATTCTTGCTTAATTACAGTGTAATAGTACTGTCAGGTTTGGGAGAAAACCCTAAAGGTGCAATGTTCTGTATGTTCTTTCTGTAGGAAAAGTAATAGGAAAAAATGGAAAACTGATTCAGGAGATAGTGGACAAATCTGGTGTTGTAAGAGTGAGAATTGAGGCTGAAAACGATAAAAATATTCCACAAGAAGAGGTATGTTTTCAGTTAATGTGGTTTTTGTGTGTGTTAATTGGTAGTTATTTTTTAAACAGTGATCAAATAAATTCTTCCGTGTATCTTCATAGTGGTAAGATGAAGTTCTGATTAAGGTGTGGTTTTTGTTTGGTGTTCTCTCTAATTTCCTATTAACGCTTATGGGCATTTTTATATAAATTTGGCTTAGCTGTGTTTGAAAAATGCTTTGTGAAATTTCTTGTTGATGCACCTTCTTAGATATTTCGTTTTAATCCTGTTAGAAGCAGTGACACTGTTTCACAGCACTTGCTAAGCTGTAAATCAGCGTGTTTTCATTCATTAATTTGCTTTGAGTTTGATCTCTTGGGGTTTTACCTGATTTAAATTTTCATTAGTCATTTCTTATATTGTAATGAAAAGCTTGTGCTGTATGTATAAACCTCTCTTTTTGGAAATATTCCCTAAACTCACAATAGCCTGTCAATTGTAACCTAAATAAAAAGCAAGCCTGAGCAACATGATCCTCCAGGTTTGCACAGGAAGGCTGTCAGCCTTGGAAAGGGCATTAATGAAGGCTTGAACTTTGTAACGTGGGGCTGTGTTGAGGGGAGAGTTCGCAGGTTTGCCAGGAAAGCTTCAGGCACGAAGCTTTTAACATCTCAGTGCAAAAAGTTTCCCGCAATTTCCAAGGTGAAATGTGCTTCAAGAAAACTGAACTGTCTTTAGTTCACCTGGAAATCTAAATGTAGCAGGTAAGGAACCTTTGCTGCTTTGAATAAGATACTAAATACGTTCCTGGAACCCTTACGTTATTGCTTGAGTAGTTATTTCATCTTTTGTATTATCACTATAAAACTATTAATGAAGACCCACAATTCAATTTCCATCTTTCTGTAAATGGTGGCTAAGCAATTAAGGGGTTTTTTTTCTATTTTATTAGTTTTATATCGATCTCAAAAGGTAAAATAGCCAATGTTTAGATTTAAAGAGTTCACTGCTATGTCATATTTCATTTCTAGTGATAAATTCTTGCAGCATAAAATTCCTCAACTAGCTTAATAAGCAAGAGGGTGCTGTTATTACTGTAGGCTAAAACTTTCAACTTCTTTAACGTCTCAGCCTACAGATTAATAGAAGGGTAAAAGAGCAAGTAGTCATGGCTGCGTTTAGTATGGTGGGTTTTCTTTTTCCCTTCTGGCTCGAGAAAGCTCATCTGTTGATGTCCTTCAATCCAGAATGCAGCTTTTAAAGATGAACTTGAAAACTTTTCTTACCCGCTAAGCTCTGCATTGATACTTCCCTGTTTAACCTGTTAATGACATTGGTAACACGGGCATCACTTACGCTGCTTCGTGTGGTAGTCATGTCATACCAGGTGCAACACAGGAACCTGAGATAAAATTTTGGCAGATAAGAGGTTTTGTAGGTTTATTTGTATTTCATATTTTAAATAAATGCACATTAAAATTGCCACGTATGAACTTGGATATTACAGGCCTTTGTTTTGTAAGGAACGGTATTCAGTTTTATATGTTAATACAGCATTGGGTTCTTTTTGTTATGACTGAAATGTCAAGTACTGCCCATAAATTTCAGGTGCAATTTCATAACTCAGGTAATTTTATAACAGGATCTTCAGGCTTTTCATCTTTTTAAAATGAGATGGGTACTGTTTGTTATAGTAGTATATATTATTTTGATGTCTCAGTTTCTTAAGGACATAAGATCTTCTCAGTACTCACCACTGAAATGAAGTTAAAGGTTGGTACTTTTGCATTAAGGACAGAAATAAGGTTCAATAAATAAGCATTTTGATATTTTGCATGGCTAAAATTGATATTGTTGCCAACTGTTACGAATATCAGCTGGCATTGCTGTCCCTAGAATCCACTGCTAAAAGCAACAAGAAGCTCTTTCCTTAAATGCCTTTTTAAGTCAGTTGTCCTGTGATCTTTTAATAATTGATACTATGTGCTAGTTAATGCCAGTTTAGTAGAAATTTCATTGCTTTTTATCAAGTTTTATTAAATATTTATGAAACTTAAAATACCCAAGATAATAAAACATTTCAGTCAATGATGCCTGGGGCTAAAGGATTTCTGATGCTCGTGAAAGCTAATGTTGAGGTTTCTTAGGATTAGAATGTTGTGTAGTGTTTGTTTTGTTATTGTTTTCTTTCTCGTGTTTTAATGCAGACGTGTAAGACCTAACAAAAGTTGTCTGTATGTAAAAGAAAAAAAAGCAAACCACAAAAAAAAAGCAGAGACAAATTATAGACTTGCCACTCAGTCCCTCTTAGGGAACCTCAGTAAACTGTGTGTATTATTTTTTAAGACATTTGTGCTTCAAATCAATTTACTTTTGCAAGAAAAACATCCTTTGGAATACAGTCCTGTAAAGGGTATGTTTACAATGAAAATTAAAGGTGTCTTTAGAGGTCAGGATGGGGTATCAATACAAAATTTAAGTGAACTCGGTAGGTATGGCCAGGCTCCGGGTCTGCGGTGCCATAGGTTTCGGCAGCTGGGTGTCTATGGGACTTTGAGGTTGACTCCTGTACTCCGCAGTCAGGCTTATGCTGTCACAGGGGGGCTGCAGCTGCTCCAGGAATCAGGTAGTTCAAAGGCAGCTCAGCGGGTCTGCGTGGGCTCTGGTCACACCTCTGAAGTGCTGCATGGGCCTATTCTAGTGTCGGGAGTTTTGCTGTGGAAATTATCCTTTGATCTGCTTTGATTTAGCTGTGTTTGTAGCACTCAGTGGGGCCCTTCTAGGTAGATTTTGTAGCTGTTTTGGCCTCTTAATTTACTCTTTAGATGTTTTCTCTCCAAGCGTCATGATTTCAGGCATTCCAACTTCCACCTTTACCTTTTTCAGGTATTTGTAGAATCACATTTCTTTTACAAGTATTTTAAGTTAGCAATCATTATATGAAGTACTCTCTCTTTTGTTGTTGTTGTTGTTTGCATTGTACACATTGAGAGATCCTTATGAAGAATCAAGTTTTGTTTTATGACATGGTGTTAATTTGATTTACTTTTAAAAAAAGATCAAAGGTTTCTGTACTGATGCGTAGCCTAAAAGAACCTGGTATGAGAGTTCACGTGAGCAGCAAAGGGAGGAATTTTGAAGGGAGGAAACCTCAAATATTTTGAATTGACTTTTTTTTTAACTTGTTCAGAAAAATAAATGTTGGTGTTGTGATGAATATTATCTAAAAAAATATTATCTAAAAATATTATATAAAAATATTAGTTTGTGATCCTAGTCAATGTGAAAATTGAAATATAATGTTGTCTCATTTTTTTAAATTCGTGCTTAGCTGTGTTGTAAAAATTATTTTTAAGTTTTACAGCAATATGTTTGGTTCTCTTCAGTGTTTGACACCTAATCAATAACCATGGGACTATTGTTACTGTGTTTTAGGGAATGGTACCATTTGTGTTTGTGGGAACAAAGGACAGCATCACTAATGCGACTGTTCTTCTGGATTATCATCTTAATTATTTAAAGGTGAGGAGAATTATGCTGCATTACCACTGAAGCAGTAAGATAATAATTCTCAAAGCTGAATTACTATATTTAAGTATTAAATGGATTATTAGTGGCAATACTGACATGCTGTTTCTCTCTGGGAACTGCATGTCTGTACATTCAGGTGATTAAATATCGGTGACATCTGACTTGCTGTGCTTGTGTTTGTGTAGGAAGTGGACCAGCTGCGTTTGGAAAGATTGCAAATTGATGAGCAGCTTCGACAGATTGGAGCTACTTCTAGGCCACCATCAAATCGCACAGATAAGGAAAAAGGGTACATGACTGACGATGGGCCAGGGCTCGGCCGGGGGAGTCGACCTTACAGAAACAGAGGCCACAGCAGGCGCGGTCCAGGTTACGCTTCAGGTACGTAACTACAGTAAGTGCACTCACAGTTACAGGAGTGGCCTCTTGGTCTTTTGATTTATTCAAAAAGACTGAGCTGTTAAAACAAATTTAGTTAATATTGAATATTATTATGTGAAGACTATATAGAGCTTTATGCTGTAGAAGATACTCTGGAGTAAAATGTAGTGCTTATATGTAATGTAAACTTATTTCCATGCAGTTCCTGTTTCTTAGAGAATGCGTATGTCTTCTACATTATGAACTCTTCAGGGCAAGGATTGTTATTTCATCTATATTTTGAACAATTCCTAGTGATAAAGCTTCACTTTTCTTTTGAGCCTGTAAAAGGCTATCTTAATGTATATATTTATAAGTGAAAACATTGAGTAGCTCAGCAGAAAAGCTATTTTCCTCATATTGAATTGAACTTTTGTGTTTTTACTAGAAGAGCAGAGTCACCAAAATGTAGGGTTGCACTTCAAAACCTTGTATAATTCATTAATGGACAGTTTCCAGGTTGGTGCTTCTTCAGAGTGATCTGTTACTTCATTATCCATAACACAGATCAGCCAGTGTTTGTCTTCACTGAAAGCCCTGTAGCATGAGCTTGATAAAACAGTCTTAGTTTATTTTCTACATGATACAAAATTTATGTTTTTGTGCTGAAGCCCTTTTGCTGTTTTGAAGATGTGAGCTCACCTGGTTAATAACAGGGTTATAGGAGGGAAAATTGGGGAAAAGAACCAGCTTTTATCAGTGAAGGTGATCTGTTAACTGGAAAAATGGTAATGGACAGTTACTCTGGATTTGATACATTTCTAGCATTCTTTGTTCTCTGCTTTGGTAGTGTGTGTTACAGGCTGTTTCATGATGGATTCTTTTTTTCTTTTTGTGGAGTTGTGGTGAGGGGAGACAGGACAGGTTATATTCAGAACTTTGAGGTTTAGAAATATGAAAGGCTAGTCTAATAGACGACTTATGTAGATTCAATAGTATATTGGTAGGCTGATAACACCGAGTAACTATAAATATGTGGCACACTTAATTATTTTACCTTAAATGCACTTCTAACTTGTATTTGTCTGTCTTGACTTTTTTAAGTAGTAATGTGTATTATACACATTTCTCTATTATGTGTGTTATAGAGATTGAGAGGCAAAGATCCCAGAACTGTTTACTTCAAAATAAACATATATATATATATGTACTTTTTTTCATTATACTATAGTACTTTCATGTTAAGCTACACTGGCATGTTTGGATTTTTTTTTTCATCCTCTTGATAGGAACTAATTCTGAAGCATCAAATGCTTCTGAAACAGAATCTGATCACAGAGATGAACTTAGCGATTGGTCGGCAGCCCCAGCAGAAGAGGAGCGAGACAACTACCTGCGTAGAGGAGACGGGCGAAGACGTGGTGGTGGAGCAAGAGGGCAAGGAGGGAGGGGTCGTGGAGGATTCAAAGGTAAATGTAGATTTAATTTTGAAAAAGAGCTCAGTGTTGGAAGCCTTAAGCAAACTCACTTCTGTCAGCCTCTTGTTTTGTCATCTGCTCCAGCCGCCTCACCATCGTGGGGGCCCTCACCTGGATTTTCTCTGCTTTGTCAACATCTTTAATTGAATATTTTATTTCAGATGTGTTGATTGTTGAGCAGAGGGGAATAATCCCTTCTTTCGACCTGCTGGCCTCGCTCCTGCTAACACAACAGTCAGCTGTCATTGTTGCAAGAGCACACTCTGTCTTACTCAAGTTGTCCACCAGGACAACTCCTTTTGTCTGGAGCTGCTGCAGACACAGGCCACCAGGCCACCGTGTGACCTGAGCACATTGCATGGGATTATCCCATTGAAGCTGTAGGACTTAGGTTCATCTCTACAGCTAATGAGTTTTCTGTCAGCTTGTTCCTTCAGCTTGGTGAGGTCCTTGTAATTAGCAGCCCTGACCCTCCAGTCTATCAGACAGCTTCCCCCAGTTTGATGTTGTCTGCAGAACTGCTAAGGAGGAGTTTCATCCTAGTCTATTCATGCATTACATAATGCATCTCTTCCCTATAGAAATCAGTTGGGTTAGCATCAAAATCATTTGCTCTCCCAGTATGCATCTTGACTGAAGTCTGTGGGCTGTGTCANTGGTTATTGATTGATTTAGTAAGACTTTGAAAAAATGCAGTGCAGAAATTAGAAAGCTTGTAAGCCATTGGGAAGAATGTGGACGTATTAAACTTCACTGACGTCTACTCTGTACTTCTGTGGTTAATCATTTTGAGAGGTGGTTTTTTTTTCAATCAGCGGACAGTCTCTTTTGAACTGAAGTTNGCTGTAGGACTTAGGTTCATCTCTACAGCTAATGAGTTTTCTGTCAGCTTGTTCCTTCAGCTTGGTGAGGTCCTTGTAATTAGCAGCCCTGACCCTCCAGTCTATCAGACAGCTTCCCCTGGTTTGATGTTGTCTGCAGAACTGCTAAGGAGGCGTTTCATCCTAGTCTATTCATGCATTACATAATGCATCTCTTCCCTATAGAAATCAGTTGGGTTAGCATCAAAATCATTTGCTCTCCCAGTATGCATCTTGACTGAAGTCTGTGGGCTGTGTCATCACACGTGAGGGTCAAGGAATTGAGTTCTGGTTTGTCAGTGGATATAGAAAAGGCTTTTATAATCTGTCTTATCCAACTATACATATTCCCATCTTCTTGTATTTGATTTTCACGCAACAGGATTATATAAAGTTGTATTTTATGTGCTCAATGGAAAGCACCATGCAAAAGAAAGATGGGAGAACTTTACACGTTATAAAATATATGTATTTAACTTATTGATTTAATTATATTTATTTATTTAAATATTCTACAGCTCTGCTCATTTCTTGAGATATAATTTTAAAAGTATGAGTATTGCTTGATTTAGTAAGACTTTGAAAAAAGGCAGTGCAGAAATTAGAAAGCTTGTAAGCCATTGGGAAGAATGTGGACGTATTAAACTTCACTGACGTCTACTCTGTACTTCTGTGGTTAATCATTTTGAGAGGTGGTTTTTTTTTCAATCAGCGGACAGTCTCTTTTGAACTGAAGTTTTAAACACTGTGGTTTTGTCTACTTTGATTAACACCTGACAGAAGTTTCCTTAGTGATTCTTGGCCCACAGTTTAAAAACAGTTGTTATGCTATTAAGAAAGTTTGTTTAATGTTATTTAGCATGAAANGAGATATAATTTTAAAAGTATGAGTATTGCTTGATTTAGTAAGACTTTGAAAAAAGGCAGTGCAGAAATTAGAAAGCTTGTAAGCCATTGGGAAGAATGTGGACGTATTAAACTTCACTGACGTCTACTCTGTACTTCTGTGGTTAATCATTTTGAGAGGTGGTTTTTTTTTCAATCAGCGGACAGTCTCTTTTGAACTGAAGTTTTAAACACTGTGGTTTTGTCTACTTTGATTAACACCTGACAGAAGTTTCCTTAGTGATTCTTGGCCCACAGTTTAAAAACAGTTGTTATGCTATTAAGAAAGTTTGTTTAATGTTATTTAGCATGAAAGCTTTGAAGTATTTTCCTATTATGCTTGCATAAATTAGGTCAAATAAGAACATAGGTCCTTGTCGAACAACATAGTTGATTAATTCTTCTTACAGGAAACGATGAACAGTCACGAACAGATAACCGTCAGCGTAACTCAAGAGATGCAAAAGGGAGGACAGCAGATGGATCTCTTGAGGTAATTTTTCTCTTATTGGAACTCTGCAATGTTTAAAAATGCTTAAGTATCAAATACTGACATTGAAGTCCTCAAAGCTGCAAATGACACAGTAGACTTATGGTTCCTTTTTGCCTAATCAGATCTACAAGAGTTCTGTGTCATTTTGTAACGTATACGCAGGAATCTCAGTATAACAAGTAGTGTAAAGATGCGACTTCGTAATGTTAGCTTAGCACTCCCTTTGGTTGGAACTCTGATCATGGGTCCCAAGGATTTACTAACCAGCTTGATTTCAGTCTTTGTTCTTACTAGCTTTTTCTTTTTAGCTTATATTTCTTACTGCGTTGTGTCTTGTTCTCTGTCGCCTGTATGCCTGAGGGAGGAGAATCGTTAACGCTTTTTATAAAGAGAGTGTGTTGTAGCCAGAATCTTCAGAGTAAGAAAGATTAAACTTCAGAAACTACCTTCACTACTAAATGAAACATTTACACTTGAAGGCTATACAATCTAGAAAGTAAGTTAAAAATACGCATCAAGAAACTGTTGAAGTCATATTGAAGTATTTTATAACCTTAAATGATTTGTAGTATTTTATAAAGATTTTTTACGTTTTTTTCAAATATGTTTTGTTGCATAAAGTTATTCAGGCTGATATTTTATGCATATACATAAGGTTTCCCCACGTGGAAACTTCTTATTTCTAATGATAACATGCAAACCTTCTACCATCTCTTACCACATAGGATGAGTTACATTGTGAGGAAGAAATAGGAGCCGCTGCAAGCGGCCGCCTTCTGTGGGGCGTTACCAGGAGTCGTGGTTCTGATGGGAGATTGAGATGGCTCTTGGTTTGGTGTTAGAAAACCTGCTTAAAAAAAGAGAGGGAAAAATTGGAACAAATGACCAAATGCTTAGTTTTCCAAGTGGGAGTGCTGAACTTGGAAGTGTAGTACTCGAACACGCATCTGAAATGCAAGCAGTTGACATGCCAAAAATATTTTCAATTTTTTATAGTTAATCAGTGATTAACTTAGAAAGTTTGAACTAGACAATCTAGAACTGCAGTGCTGAAAAAGAAAGGCGCATTATTAACAAGTCTTCTTTTTCTGCTACTCTGAGATTCAGATGAGATGATATTTTATATGAAAGTAAGTATTTTTTATTGTTGAAACTGATCAAGTTGTAAAAAATGTATAATATTTCAAGGAATAAGGGCTTACCCTCTTTACAAGCATAAAAATTTTGCTTTCAAATTGCTTTTTAAATTTTTTTTTTTATAGCCACTTAAAAAGACCACAGAAATCTGTTTGGTTGATCAAATGCGACTTTTTTTCAGATTGAAAACGTGACTGAGTAGATTTTTTTTGAGTGTTCATATCATTTCATGAGCAGCTTTTCTGCATTCATTTTTTTTAAAAAAAAAGTTTATAAGTGTATACAACATGTAAAAAGTCGAATTATTGAAAGCGAAATGATGCTGTTCTTCAGCTTTCTCTTGCACGAACACACTGCAAAATGTAGCTTCCAAGTCTAGGTAGACGGGAGGTTTTTTGGATTTAGGTCACAAGTACGTGGCATTTTTGAACAGAAAAAATTCACGCACTCTCCATTTCAGCTGGATACATTTAACAAAGCCATAAGGGTGTGGAACTCTTTGTATATTGTGACTATTTAGTAAATAGTCCTCCTCCCAGGCTGCCAAGGTAGCACATGCGTAAGGGGTGGATGGAAGGAAGAGGGTGCTTTATATAACTCTGACTTGTTCCAGATCAGAATTGACTGCAATAATGAAAGGAGTGTCCACACTAAAACATTACAGAATACCTCCAGTGAAGGTAGTCGGCTGCGCACGGGTAAAGAACGTAACCAGAAGAAGGAGAAAACGGACAGCGCAGATGGTCAACAGCCGCTGGTGAACGGAGTACCCTAAACTGCATAATTCTGAAGTCATATTTCCTATACTGTTTCGGTAATTCCTATTCCATGTTAGAGAAACTTGTTAGGCCAAAGACAAATAGTAGGCGAGACGGCGCAGGGCATGAAATGAACATGTGTTCTCTGTTAGCCTTTTTTAACATCAACAGTATGCAGTTGTTTTCAGAATAAGAAGTTATTCAATATTTGCATAAAACTATCTGAATTTCCGAAAATCGCTTTCAAGTACATATTGCAGTTCAAACAATGAAAGATTCTTTTTTGTTTGTTTTAAAAATACTGAGCTGTGCATTGGTAAACTTTCTGTTCAGTTGTACCATTTTAACACATCGGGTCAAATTCACTGCTCAATTTCAATTTTCAGAATAAATAGTGTTTGCAGTAATCAAATTGGCTTCTGTTTTCAATCTAACTTACAAGTTCTTCATGAAATGCTATGTCGTTTTATGTCCTGTGTCAGTTCACATTCTGGTCCACCTTTTTCAATATTTTAGTGGACCCTGAAATATGTGTGATGTAACAATTGTCATTTCCATTAGCAAAAAAAGTTGTATGATCTGTGCCTTTTTTATATCTTGGCAGGTAGGAATATTATATTTGGATGCAGATATCAGGGAAGATGAGTTGGTAACACTAAATGTAAAATATATGTAGCAATCCTTGTCAGACGTTAGTACTTTATAGACAAGTGCATGCTTTCCATAATTTTTTCCTTACATAAACATTGAGTTTAGGCAGTTATAAGAATAGGAAATTTATTTTGCACTGAAGATTTGGCAAATAGTGTTATTGAAAAAGGGGTGTAATTTTTTTTTTCTTTGTAGGCAGTACAGAAGCTTTTTTTAAAAAAAAATAATAAAAAAAATAAAAACCTTTCCATTGTGGAAAACTAAAAAAACTCATTGTTACTGAGGGAACAAGCGTAACATGTTCACAAAATAGTAATGCGTGCCTGCTATTTGGCCAGACGACCAGTTTAAGCGCTGATGTTTTTCATCCTCCCAAATGTTTGGGTTTTTTTAATTCCTTATTTTAATTTGGGGACTGTCTCAGGAGAGGTGGGAAGAGAATGACCATGTGTAGTGCCCTGGAGATTGGAAGGAGAACAAAAATTCATCGTATTTTTGAGGTACAAGGTCTGAATTAACGGCCGATGTGAAAGTGTCGCAGGATCTGACCCAAAGTAGAGTTGTACACCAGGGAAGGGTGGGAAGTGGCGGGAGGAGCTGCGCTTGCCTCTATTGCCGATCATACGTTAAACTTACTTGGCAAAACTGTAGAAGGACCTTCATTTTAATCCATTTTTATTCGGATTGCTCCAGAAGGAGAGCCACTGCTTATGTACAGAATTGTACAAACTTGACCTTGCCTCTGATGTGTTTTGTGAGTTTTGTTCCTTTGCTTTTTTCATTCTTTTTTTTTTTTTCCCTTGCATACAGGTGAGCATACTAAAAATGGCAACGAACTGCACATGAGTTAACAAATATAAAAATGTCTTAAAAAGTATTGCCAAACATTAATGTTGATTTCTAGTTATTTATTTTGGGAATGTATAGTATTTGAAAACAGAAATTGGTACCTTGAACACATCATCTGTAAGCTGTTTGGTTTAAAATACTGTAGATAATTAACCAAGGTAGACTGACCTTGTAATGTAACTGCTCTTGGGCAATATTCTCTGTACATATTAGCTGCGACAGATTGGATTTTATGTTGACATTTGTTTGGTTATAGTGCAATATATTTTGTATGCAAGCAGTTTCAATAAAGTTTGATCTTCCTCTGCTAACTGATGTTGATGCAATCCTTATAAATGATTGCTTTTAAAAACCTCGGAGTGGAGAGAAAGTGTTTCTTTGTTTAGACTTCAATTGTAGCCATTGTTTACTTACACATTATAGAAGACTTCGAAAATATTACTGTTTTCAAAACTGTGGCACATAATGCTCAAGACAACGCAATCTAAATATTAAATGGTACAGTACCTGTTGAGTTGTCACACTACATGCACTATATTTCTCACATTCAGTGGTTGAATTCACTAAGGTGCTAACTAGGTTAAATGTGAAATGACTAAATTACAGTTCGACTAATTAGCTGCATTCCATTTTCAAGTGCATTTTGGGGTTATGACCTTTTTCCAGTATTTGTGTGCTTAACATGTATCCCTTTCAACTCAAATTCCAGTGTTTTTAAATGTTATTAAATTTCAAGAAATTAAACTGTGAATCTAAATGTACGGTTTTATTTTGGAAAGTCATGTTGTTTCAAAACTTAAAAGTGCAACAAATTGTCTGATGCTTGAGTTCAGGTCTGTCCTATTGGTAACTTATAAAGTATGGTCTAATGAATTAAAATTATTTTTAAAATAAAGTTCTTTAAAAAGAGTGAGAGGTATTTGTGAATGATGCCCAAGTCAAAATTCAGTAGTGTAAAGCTCAAAGACTGCGAATTAACAAATGCTTATGAAAACAGAAATTTTGTTTCCTTTCTTTACTAAGTGCATTTTTGTTAATGATGATGGGAAGTCAGGATTTTGAGTTGGTAAAAAACCTTATCAAGGAAAAAAATCTTTGTGTACAGCTTTTTTGAAACATAGCTAAAAATCTCTCTTCTTTATGAGCATTCATGAGTTCAAGAACCAAACAGGTTTAGTTTCTTGAATACAGAAATTCTTTAAATTACTTAGTTTACTTAATTAATTAATTAAATTTAATTAAATTAATTAAAAAATTAATTTTCTCAGCCCTTTGTGTCTCTAATATAAAATATTTCGTACCAATCTTTCAACAAGCCAGAAACAACATTAATTGCTACAAGTATGATACTGAGTGTAGACGCTGTGTTCTTCGTAGTAGCACTTACTGTGAAAGAGAACTTACTCTGTGAACTGCAGTAGGTTTCTCTGCAAAACCCATCAGTATTAAATATTAAAAGGGAATAGATGAATTAGTTTCCAGTGAGAATTCCTCAGTCACTTCAGGAACGCTGCTATCTTGTTCCCATAAGTGGCATTCTGTATTAATCCACAAGGCGAAAGGTGGGTCTCAATTTATTTAGCCTGTGTGTTGCTAAAGATTTTAGTCTATTTCCAGAAACAGTGAGACTTGTAGTGGAAAATCTGTTCTGAGGGGTGGGGGTAGATGTTGATGTTGGTTCTGGTGGCTACTTTAAATAATTTATTTTTTAAGTGACAAGGCTTAGCTTGATGTAGTTTCCTCAGTAGTTTGTAATGAGCTTTTTTCTCATTCACTTGGACTCATGTTTTCATCCTAAAAGACGCTAGTGGAAGTCTTTTCCAGCCAGATTCGCATCTGTGAAAATCGGGGTGACCAGAAAAAACTTCTAATACCTTAACGGTGTGAGACAGCATTCTATATGTTACGAGAAGTGAGGTAAGTGTTCTGAACAGAGTCCAGTTCGATCCGCAGGGTTTTCCTAGGCGGAGTTTTACTAGGCTTACGTGCAGTGTAGCTTTCACACCACACTTCTGTGCGGCTTTCACCGTGGGCAGGGTTGGATTTGCTGCCCGTTATTCTGAACCAGCGCGGGTCTCTCACAGCAGCCCATGAATGTTTTGCCTTCATTGGGGGGATGAATCTCTTTTTCTACTCCTTTTTTTAAGTTATATCCCATGTCTTTCACTCCTGCTTTCATGGTTATGAAGATCATCTATCTTGAGCAATTTGTGATGGAGATAAATAATCGCCTGAATATGAATTAGTTGCCACTATTACTTTTTTATGCTCTTTTAAAATTTACTTACGATAGGCCTCGAAGTATTAATTTTTGTGTTGATAAACAAGAGCAACACAATTGTTTTGTGTTTCTGCTGTGGATTCAATAGGACGACAAATGACTGGGAACTTGGCTGTTGTACAGATGGCATAACAAAGAATTGTTTGGGGTGCTGGATGTGCTGAGCCTTAGGTACAGACCACAGTTACGGCAAGGAGAGCCAACAGGCCTCAACTTCAGAAAAAGAAAATCAAGTGGTCGACGTAAACCGTGGAGGCAGTTTTGTCAGACGATGAGCAGTCTGAAAGGTCCCGTATTTGTGCAGCAGAAATGCATCGTGCTGGCTGCAGTGTTCTATGGGGATAAGCGGTGTGGAAAAGCTTAACGGCGTGTGAGGTCTCGTGCTTCAGAAAATGACGACTGACTGTTGTGTATGGGACATTTCGAAGTGTGTCCTCGTTGGTACTATTGAGAGTGGCTGTGTGTGCAATGAAACAAAGTGATGATACTGTATATTGTTCCTTATATTAACAAGCTGATGCTGCATACAAATTGGGTTAGTCACCCTTTAAACTCATTACTCAATTGAAACAGGAAAACAAAAAAAAAATGGTATGTGAATATCTAACTTTTTTTTAAAGATCATGTATCTGTTTGGATGGCTGTTGTAGCATAATTATTTTTTTTCTAGAACATGACAAACTGCTTTAGGCAGCTCAACTATTTGGAGAACTGCTGATTTGGGGGCATCTGTGTTAACCTTAGGTTTCAGTATTTTTTAAAACACTGTTCCTAGTCTGTTCAAAGAGCCTTTCCTTAGGAATGGAAATGTCTCAGGGTGCGTGTCAGACTGCGCTTTTGCTTCACGTGTGCAGAGATTTGGTGAACCCACCAGATCATCCTCTGACCTAACGAATTCACATTTAATGGATTATTGGGAAGCTCAGACTTAAGCACTCTGACCAAACTCTCTGTGTTTTGAGCTGAATGTGTTTTGGTGTCCTGAGGTATCTCTGCAGAATTACGTGGTATTTCTGAAGTGTGATTGGTAATAGCATGAACTTGGTTTTATCTTAGTGAATTAATAGACTAAGAGGCTTTGTTAACAGTCTTTGGGAAGGACTTATATTTTTATATATATATATTTTTTCAAACCACATATACAGCTTTTTTCTGGCCCCTCTGGTGCGTTTCTCACATCTGTACCGTGGATTCTGAGCTGTATCATAGTAACAGGGAGCCCACTGTGATGAGCTTTGATTCCACGTCGTTGTGCAGAGCAAGTCTGTGATTGCTGTGCTCCGAATAGCTCTGCGCAACCAGCAGTAGCAGAGAAGACAGCAAAACCAGTATGTAATAGGGAAAACTAGAGTTTTCTCTCTGTCTCCCTTGTTTTCTTTCTCCCAGCAGGTGTTTTCCTCTTCCCACTTTATCCTGGATGGCATTAGATTGTAGTAGGTATACTGGAAAATGATTGCTGTCCTCTTAAGAAATAATTTTACATTTAATTACCAAAGCAAGGTTTCTCTGTGGGACAGGTGGCATTTGTATATTACTCAACAGGTACATTCTAATGGCAGGAAAGCTTTCTTATGTAGCAGCAGGAGTGCAGAGAGGGCAGACCCTTCAAACGCCAATGCCTGTGTACTTTTTTTAGCTAAAAGTGATCTTTTTAAGTTGTCAGGTAGCCAGCTCTGGGATATTTCAGAGAGATTGTTTTGTTTAGTCTCTGTTAACAAGATGACTCTATTTAAGCTCTCTATAAATGAATAATTTCCTCAAAATCACTTACTGTAAAACAATAAATTACTGAGTTTGGGCCCCTCCTTTATGCAAAGAAAAAAAAAGGCATCCTGTGCAGCAATCTGCTGTCATATTCTAGTCCATAAATACGAAGTTAAGATCATGATGTTTTTTATGCATAAGCACACACCTGTTATTCCTCTTGGTTTCATTGCAGCGATGCTGCTCGTTGGCACTCCTCTAGCGCGGAACTCTGTGGTGCTCATACTGCTTTGCAGCGTCAATTCGAGTGAGTATTGCGAGGAGAAAAGCATTTTCATCGAAGCAACAAGTACTTTCATTAGCAAGAAGTTAAGTTTAAAAGTTGTCGTCTTGGTAATCATTGAAAAATACTGAAAAATACTACCAAGAGATCAAATTACTCCAGATAGGGTCAGTCCTGACACTTAAACGCAGAATATTTTTTCTTCCCAACTGTAGTTCCCATTTCCCTCTTATTTTTTTTTCCCTCCAGTGTACAGTTAAGTGTTCCTATAATCTGCTGAGATTTGATGTATTTACTTACTACAGCAGATGACCCAAAATAGCGAAGATTTTTGGCTGATAACTTGCACCAGAAGTTAAATCTGGTCATCTGGTGTGGAAAGGATCAGCCCACACGTGAAACTTGCATTGGATCCTTCAGGCGTCGAGAAACCAGACTTCAGAAACGACCATTTCAGAGCTTGGTGAAAGGCTGTCACTTGCTGCAGGTGTCATTGGAAAACATTTCTGCAATATTTAAATGACCAAGTCATTCTGGTAACAAAAAAAAGGCAAAAACGTTTTTCCAGGGTGTGTATGTGCGTGACGTATAATGTAGATATGTGATTAATCTACATGAGAGAGCAACGTGTAGAACAGCCATGGTTGTATTTTCGAATAATTCTTGTCAAACTGATTGTCAGATACCTCATCTCATGAACTTCTTGTGAAATCATTACAAAATCTTTGAAATTTTGTGTTCTTCTGTCTTGATTACTGGTGGGGAGGGGGACCGCGACATAACTGTCAGCGTGAACTTGGGTCACTTTTCTGTTATGTTCAATACCTTGGGTTTTGGTTAGGCCTTGATATCACTTGTGTTCACAAGAAGCTATAAAACCATGAAATGGCTTTCAATGAACTCCATCACTGAAAGCTATTTTCTCTCATATGGCGAGAGAAACAAGAATACTGGCTTGTTTTGGGGTGGGATTTTTTGGTTTGGTTGTGTTGTGGCTTTGTTTTGGTTTTGGCTTTTTTCTTTTTCCTGATTGCCAGTGGAGTCTCACTGCGATTTGTGCTTGTAGTTTCGTTAAAAAGAGATGCGATGCCACATCTTTTGAGTAGTGTAAATGAAAGGTGGGCAACAAGTCCCAGAGCTGCGGATCACTGGGGTTTGCAAAATTGCTCCAGTACCTCTGTATTCAGGGATGCTTTGCTCTTTTCTACACAATTGCTGTAAGTCCCGGTCTGGCCAGGTGGGTATTTGGTTGTATCTGGTAAAGCTGCTTTTCACCACAGTTCTTTCAGTTGGATTTTCAGTTAGATCTTTAAAATAAAGGCTGAAAGTTCTGCTTGTATACATAAGAAAAATACATCCATAGACGTAACCCCGAGTTTTCATGTAACCTGCACCTTATAGGTGAACAGTAGAGCTTTTCATCTTGACAATTTCCACCTGAATGGCTTCTTTGATTTAAATTTCACAGCTTTAGTTCTTTACTCGTCGTGGTTCATGAAGCAATTTGAAGTAATAGAATTGAACACAATAGGAAGACATCTGTGCTTAACCTTGCTAGCCATCAGTAGTCACAATTCATAATGGCTACAAATGCCTTCAGAATGAAAGATAGTCAGTATGAAAATGTCATTGCATTTAATTAATTATGGATATTTTGATGGTAATGAGCTAATCGTTATGAGCTTTCAGGTTTTGCACAACAAACTCTGAATGTTTCAGAAAAAGGTGAAGTGCTACCCAGCCAACTACAAATGAAACTGCAAGAGTCGTTTGACGCTGTCAAAAGCTTCTTCAGGCCAATGAGTGAGTGTCACTTCATCACCGCAGCATTGTTTCTCTTCCCTTTCCCCTTCGTCTGCCTCGCTTCCAGTCCATTTAGTGTATTTAAAACCCTCAGTCCTATACTGCAAAACGTTATCGTTAAACTCCCCTTTGGAGTAATCATATATTTACATTCATTGCGTTACTACAAAACCCTTTATCGTCAATGATGTGATTGTGCTGGAAATGCCGGACAGTTCGACTTAGGATCCACCTTGCCGAGCTTTGTTTTGTGACCTGAAGTAGCTTTCTGGTCTTCCCATGAACACACAGGAATAGAAGAGTGATTCGGCACATCCTAAGTTAAGGATTTTACCCCACAGTAATGTCTCTGCCACTTCGACTGCCTAAGGAAGGCTCTATGGCCATTAGCTTAGACCAAACCGCTCGCCTTTTGGATTGCTGAAGTTAAATGACAAGAAAAACATTATTTCATCAAATTATCACAATGCTAATTTGCTAATATCAATAGCAAAGATGATATCTATGAATACGGAAAGGGCTTGGCCTGTTCAAAATTGCAAGTGCACTCAATCTTGGGAGCTGCTGGAACCAAATGGTGCTTTGCTGCTGCTGCAAAAGTGTCATGTAAGGGATGCGATACAAATTATTAAAGGAATTAAATATAAATAGACATCTACTATTTTTAACTGTCTTATATATTCAAACCCTTCCCACAGAGGATCTCATTATTATCAATGAATCTTTTATTAAATAACAATTTTTTAAAATTGCTTAAATATTCTGTTCAGTAACTGGGTTGGATATTTTAGGGTTTTGTTCTTATCAGCTGATTTTTCAGCTTTAGTGCCACAGAGATCCATAGCTGCAATATATTCTATGGAGGGCCCTTCAAAAAAAAAAAAAGTCTTAAATTTCTGTTTAATTTTTAAAATTTGAAACACTCCAGTCAGAAACTTGAGTTTGTCTTTCCCACTTAACAAATATAAGTACAAAAAAGTGGCACAATGGTGTTTTGATTTGGGGTTGTAAATGTTTACTGAAATGAATCGAATTGCATAAGATTTTATGTGAAATGGTTACTGAGGACACCAAAGTAATGACTTCCCTCTACTGGAGCATTGTTCTACAATAGAGATCTTACCTATTATTTCTTTTTTTAAAGCGTGCCGTTACAGAGATGAACAAGTCTTAATTCCTTGTAATCTAGGAGAGGGCCTTAACAAAACCGAATGCTTGAAAAATAAATGTTGTCCTTCCAAAAGCAGCCGTGACCTGACCTGTTACATGCCATTTAATGACAGTAAGTATACTTCGTGAATTACTGCCTCCCAGGCTAACGCTACTTCGGGTGATTTTCGTTTCTGTTTGTTCCTTTAGTTTTTCAGGTCACCACTCTTTTCAAAGTGTAAGCTTGCATTTATTTCTGCATATATAATAATACAGAAAACAAATCATTGATAAAGAATTAGCTGGATATCATGTCATCCTGACACAAGCAAGGAACAAGTAATGCAAATAAACAGTGCGAGGAATGGAGTGAAGGCTTTATTTGTGGAAAGTGGAGTTTAATCCGAAGTAGTAGTGACTGTGAAAGTGCTGTGAAGACGAAGTGAAGGAACTGGATGTATTTAATTTGGTGCAGAGGAGGTTGATCGGTTATTTAATAGTTACTAAAGCCTGTTTAGAAGGGCAGTTACTAACATGAGGAAGCCACAAATTCTTCTTGGTTGAACCAGATGATGTTGTAACAAGTGGGAATTGCCACTAAGTGATGCTTCGGAAATTTAGCTCGAGAATTGGGGGAAAAAATCATTAGGAAAGTAACATAATATTAACATAATATTTTACCTTCCTTTTTCATTTGAGCATACACTTGGTGTACATTATTCTTTTTCCTTCATATGAAAGAATGCAGCAAACACTTTTTGTACATCCAAACCTTGCATGTAACTCTGCTTTACTGAAAGGGCTGAATCAAATCTTAATTTTTGTCCTAACTTTTTTTTTCCCCCATTTGTACAACTTTGTAGAAACAGTTATTGCTTTTCACGGTGAAGTTACTTCAACAAACTGAAGAACGGAAAATTTTAGCAGCTTTTTATTAGAGACAGAATTATTTGGTTCGGAAGGGACCTCTCAAGAACATAAAGTCCAACCCTCCCTGCTCAAGCTGGGTCAGCTACAACAGGTTTCCCAGTTTCCCAAAATATTCCCAGTCAAGTTTTGAATATATCTGAGGACAAAGACTGGACAACTGCTCTGGGCAACCTGTTCCAGATGTTACTGTTCGAACCCTCGCAGTTAAATAAATAGATAGTATCATGTTCAGGTGGGATTTTGCATCTTGGTTTGTTTCCCCTGCCTCGTGCCCTGGCACTAGACACGTATCTTATGTTTTTCTCTTAAGAAATTGTCAAGTTAGAGTGATATTTGGAGATTCATCATAGACTTAAATAGGGAAAAAGCCAAATATTACCATGTTTTCTCTAACACAGCAACTCCAGTTACATTGTATCCTTTATTTCCACCAACAATTAAGACAGAATTGTTCTCAGACACACACAATCTTGCCAAAAGTGGATGTTAAGTTAGCAAAAAGAAACCATCATCTAGAGCTTAATGGTTTAGGTCTTCCTGCTATAACTCAGCACACTTCCTTTGCTTCCAGAGACTATATCTAGTTTCAAAAAGCTGAATTAATACCGATATGAAACCCCAGAGGGAATACTTGTAAGCTACCGTGAATTTGCTTTCTGCTTGTTTGTGCTTGCTCAGAAGCAAACAGGGCTCAGGATCAAGCTTGGAAATTCTTCTTGTAGCCGAGCAGCTCCCCCTTCCAGTGCTGGGGCAGATGTAATTGCTACTAGCTAGATAACTTTTGATAGACGAATGTACTGTTCAGTGTGGGGCCATCAGAGTCTGTTTATTTCGGGCATGCTGTAGAAATAAAATGTCTAAATAATATTCCCTACTTGGGCCTAAATATATTATATTTATATATATATAAAAGACATTTCACTATAGCAAGAGGAAAAGCTATACAGTGAAAATTATAGCTCTTCTGCACATTTTTAGGATAGATACTCAAGCAAATGTTAAAATTAAGTATTGAGCCGTAACTGCTTGTTTTCTCGTTCCACTTAAGCTTTTATTGTTTGGACATTAATATGAAGTGCTGACTATTTTACAGAATTATTTGTTCATAGATTAATTAGCTACTTGAATGCTCCTGGATGTTCAACATATGTCTAAAGAAAGTACCAAGCACTTTCTGCTTACCTTGCAGGAATCTGTTGACGAAATAGGAGCACTTAGCAGATATTAGACTCAGGGCACCTGCGTTTCTGGAAGGGAGTCCCAGCCTGTGTGCTTGAATGGTTCTAATCTGGGAGTTTTATCTTGAATTTCACTGGGAATAAAATGAGGCTTTAAGGAAATGCTGCAAAACTTATGAACTGAAATAATACAAATCAGTGCTATTTATGTGTATTGTCTCCATTCTTAAAGAAGCCTGTAAAGGACTTTGAATGTTACTTTTTTCCCCACACCCTGGGCTCACTCAAACTCCAGTTCCTTCTTCAAGTAACCAAGTACTTGGGCTATTTGAACTCAGGTCAAACTTGAGACTTGGTCTTTCTCACCTGAGCTCATTTCTAACACCTACTTTTTCCCATTGTATTGCTGGCTGAGATACGTACATGGCTCTGTCATCTTCACCTCAATGTCTCAGAGTGATTAATAACTAATGCAACTTCTGCTGACTCTACAGATATACAACTGATATTTCGAGTGCTTGTGCTTGCAGCGGGAGGATTTTTGACTTTGGGGTGTCTGCCGTTCTGTTGCTTTGCCTGTTTGCAGAGAAGGTAAGCATCAGAGCGTACCCAGCCCCAGTTTATGATGTACAGCTTCCAAATGCAGAAAATACAGGCAACTGACATATTTGAAGTCAGGGAGGGGAGAAAAGACTGGAAAAAAGGCAAGAAACTGATGTGCAAACATAAAAAAAGGAGTCTATTTTGAAGGTACAGAAAACAGAGAATCAATTTGACTTATGGAAAAAAAAAGCTTATCAACGCCCCCGTATTCTTTCTAAAGACATTGTTATAAGAGACTTGGACTTAATTTTATTTCCCTTGCTTGGGAAGCTCCATGTAAAACCCAAAGCTGTGCTGTCTGAGGGTTAAAAAAGAAAGTCTGAGCATAAAGCCCTGAGTGGGGCTTGAGCAGAAGTGCCTGAACTTGAGCTCAGCTCTGCAGGACACGGATCCTCTCCTGGGCAGATACACCGAGGAAGGGAAAATCAGGCTTTTCTCCTTCGACTCTGCGGTTCTATTCCCCCACTTTCTGTCCCTGCTCCCCACCAAAGGCTGCTATACCATATGTATTAAAAGAATGTGGTTTGCATTCTTCTCCTCTTTGGCAGGAAAGCAACACCAGCAACTGCCAATAGGGAGTAAAAAAGGTGGCAAATGGGATTTAGTTGCGATTGGGCAGGTTCCAACACTGCACACAACCCATCCTGGCCAACCCAGAACAGGGTTCCAGGACTCAAGGTCCCAAATGGAAAGAAAATCCAGAACATCAATAAAAAAAGAAAAGTTTTAAGGAAAACTTAATTTCACTTTGTAACATACATTAAACAGAAACAAGTGAGAAAACTTCCTCCCGCTTGCCTTAGCTCTCAAAAATCACAGGGAAAATGGAGACAAAACTGGTTCTTTTACCACTGTCTTCAAAGACGCTTCTACAACAGAGTGATGTTGCCTGCAGTAAACAATTGTCTGCTGCACTGGAAATTAGACCTATGAGCAGAAATGAATTATCTGAAAGATAATAGGGAATACATGAGTGAGAAAAAGCAGATTGTCAAGAAGAACAAGTAGAAACGTGCCTGTGTGGGACAGACCTGGAGTTGTGCAGTAAGACACAGAACGAACGAAGCAGTAGGTCTGGAGAGAATGAGAGATGGGCTGGGAGAAAAGTGAATTAATTATTTCTAATTCTTCTAAAATGCAGTGCATTTTGGTTTTAGTGTATAGGGCACATTACAGCCTGTGAGTGCTATGCAAGTGTTTTAGTGTTTGATGTTGTGAAGAGTTTCAGCGTATGTGTATGTTCTTATGGTAATGGGAAAATGTAAGCTTCACAACATCAAAATCATTCAACTAAGATGGAATGCGTTAACTGTGCTTTATTTTTCTAAGGTGGTAGTTCATATCTAATGGCTAATGCTATGGCTTGGTTAATGTGACAGAATTGTCTTTTTGTGAGGGTTTTTTTTCCCCCAAGTGTTAAACTTTTGCTTTACTAAGACGATAGTAGTCTGTGTGGGATCATATACATGCACATACACGCACACATAGGCGTTACCAATGCAGCTGCTCAGCAGATGGCTATTTGCTGTGGAGTTTCACATTTAGACAAAACCTGCTGTGAAAATCTCCACATTGCATCTTACACTGTGCTCGGCAGCTGATGTTCAGCATACAGATAGCTGTACTGAGTCATCAGTGCCTCTGAAAACAGGAGGCAAAGAATTAACATAGAATTATCATAAATTTTCTGGAAAAATGAATTAATATGCGTTCATTTTGGGAGAATTCGCATTAATGTTTAAATTATAATTTCTGTGTTTTTTCACAGCCAGTGAAATTAGGAGGATTGCTGTTCTACTATGACTTGGGTTTTGTTTTGTTTTTTAATGAAGTGATTAACCAGATGCTAAATGGCTTTAATTTCCAACATCATATATTTGAGTTCTAGGAAAGGAGCAATCCTATAACATTGTAACTTTGAGTTTTACCAGTTTTTAGAGACAGTCAACAGAGGAGATGGCTTTGAAAAGCATTCTTTTAATGAGCCTAAACCATCAGCTCTGGCTGGAAATTCATTTGTTTTCAAAGTTATAAGGTCATTGTTTCTCTTGTGTGCTACCAACGTAGCACCTCTTTTCTTCAGCTGTGTTCTCCGATGCTTTTGCTATGTCTATAACTATGCTATCCTATCTTATTTCTCTGTTTTGTTAGTCTTCATTAATAACAACATGCAATGACAGGTAGGTTAAGATACTAAAGGTTAGGAAAACGCAGGTGCTATGTTTGAATAATATTGTGTAGGTTTTTAAAATAGAGCAAGAATTCGAAAAGTCTTTCTGCTGAATTTCTAGTACAGCTGTGGGAAGCAGGGCGTAGAATTTGGTCGACGAGTTACTGGGAAATTTCTGGTCATGGTTGCATTATATGAATCAAACGGTGAGCTGAAATTCATGAAGAAAATGTAAGAGATGGGAAAAGCTTATTGTAACGCTTTTCCTGACCTTAAGCTGAGGATGATGAACTCTCATGATGGCCACTGAAATCAACTGTAGCTTTGCGTGTTTCTTTCACTGGCTGAGATCCAGGTGATCTTCTCTAAATTCCTCCTCTGGAAGTCAGCCGATTTTACCTGTTGTTTTAATATGTTGCAGCCCATGTATCAATCCTTTACGAAGTGCAAACCAGGAAATAGCTCAAACGATGCAGAAGAAAAGAGCACGTAAAGATGACCTTACTAGACGTTTATTGGAATGACTTCAGAAAGACTCTTAAGGACCATAAGAACATAAAAAAGGTAAACTAACCTTGGAGTTTTCTTTCGTTCTTCCAGTTTAGGATTGTTATATCAATTTTGTATAGAATACCAAACAGATGCAGTACTAAATGCCTGTTGCTTCTCAGTCCAGTAGACTTTGTCAAAATGCACTGTTTATCAGGGGTGACCTTCAGTTTCTGTTGTGGGAGAAGTAATGAGTCTGCAAGTCACCATCCCTGGAGGTGTTTAAGAGACATTTAGATTAGATTCTTATGGACATGGTTTAGTGCCAGAGTTAGGTTATGGTTGGACTCGATGATCCTGAGGGTCTCTTCCGACTGAAATGATTCTATGATTCTATTTACTCCACATGAGCGTGCCAATCTATAGCCTACTAAAGGTGACAACGAAATCAAGTGTCAGTCAGGTCATTAGACAGTAAGGAAATACTGGAGGGAGGGTATTGATCTGGCAAATAAGAAAAGATGTGCCTAAATCTGCTTATACTGATGTTTAGTATTATTTTTTCCCCTTTTTGTGTAGAGGAACATCCACCTGATCTTGAAGACCTTGAGCAGAAGGCCGCCAGGATTACTTGAGTATGCCTCGGGAAATGAGATGTTTTGTTTTAGTATCAGTAATACAATGTTTTCAACCCTTGATAATACTGTTGATTTTGCGATGGAAGTTCTTCATTTCTGGTTTCTCATGCTCGTTCCTTATCTCCTGTACAAAAAAGTTGGTAACACTGAAAGGCAAAACTGCTCATTGCAACTCCTGAATAATAAAGTCAGTCTTTTCTTATTAATATAGCATCTCCGTGGAGGGACATAAAGATACCAGATAAATGTCCATCTCAGTTTAGAGGTCAGCCTTAGAATATTATCTGGATTAAGAAGAGAGTGTTGTCACTCATTCAGTTGATAGCAAGCTTTAAGACAAGCTTGGCAAAAGTACAAAGTACTTGAGGAAACTGTGGTAGTGTTTTCTCTGGCATTGTTTCTCTCCACGATATATCGCTGCACCACAGAGCTTTCTTTGGTCTTGAGATGACCTGTCTCCCAAGGTAGGTGATTTCAAAAATGAAATTTCTTTCTGTTTCTCTGTGGAGTAACAAAAATAACAGAAACAAACATGTAATGGTTTTCAGCATCTGACTGCAAAGTAAGAGTGAGCACCTAAAAGAATGTCAGTAGGAATCAGTATCACGCATAACAACGCAGTCACTGGTCATTTTTCTTTAGGTCTGTAAAGTCCATGTAGCAGAACTTCCAAGAGCTACAACTGGGATTAATGGAGCTTTGCTCCTAAACTGGCAAACAAGTATTATGAATGATTCTTATAAACTCTGTGTACTTTCAGGATTCCCCATTTAATATATTTTTCTTAATTTCATCAGTCGTAAAAAAGGCATAATTTAAAATCCAAGTGCAATAGGGGTGGAATAGGCATATGTGCTCATGAAGTTGCGGGAGTACTTACTGATAGTCAGACATAACTATGTGCAGGAGCTTTAAAACCTGGTATTGCAACCATTGCCAGTAGCCTTGTATTAATATTACAGATTATTTCGTTATAATTTTTTAAGCAAAAGTATTATGATGTTTTTGATGTGGAGCAGCAGAATGATGGACACAGAATAGGGCTCTGTTTGCCTTCCAAATCTGATATGTACTTGCTGTTTCTCCATGTTATTGTTATGAATGGTGAAGTATGTATACCGACATTTTGACAAAGATAGAAACAGTTTCCTGCTACGTTGAATTTAGGGGCACTGTCACAGCTGAAATGTGCATCTGACAAACCACATAGATCCTCATGGCTGATGGTGATTATGGAGAGAGCTGTGCTCTGGAGAAAGTTAGGCTTTCATATGCTGCTTCATGATTTTGATTTGAAGGGTATTGATTTTGATTTGAAGGGTGAAATTCTTTCTGGTTCTACGTTATTGGCAGCACAACTACCTTCGATGTCATATAACATTCTGACAGAAGGACACATACTGATGAAACAACTGTATTTAATAGTAAGCAATCAGTGCATCTACTGTAACTGTATCTGGCAGCACCAGAACAAAATGACCATAAGTAAAATACATGCACTGTAAGAAGAGGAGGTGAGCTGAAAAAGATGCAGCAATGGTTTTATTCCCCCTGGTGGGAAAGTGGTCAAGAGCACAGCACATGGACTCAGGCCCTGTCCCTTTTCCATGTAGCAGCTTTGTTGTGGAGATGTTCTAAAAGGCTGGAAGTTTTGTTTTTCAGTTAGAGGAAACAGAACCTCTGATTTTAAATTGTAATTTTTATAATATCTTGACAGTTCATTAAATCAATAGCTGTCAAGCACGGGTATTGCATAAATAACTGCAATCTGTGCTTAAAATGTCATAATAGCTATTTCATTATTATCGCAGGTCAAGATTATCACCTTAGGGTCAAATCACCGATACTCATTCACAGGCCTGTGTGTGATGCTAACTTTGCTGACATTGTCACATAAATGTGCGTGTTTTGATCAGCTGATTGGCTGCTTGCTTCCACTGCTAGATATTTAGATCCCTTTGTTTGGTTTTGTATTCCTGGACCTTAGCATACTATGGAACAATTTCAACAGGGGGTTACCCCAGATCTACCTGGGCCCTGTGTCTTCCCCGGTGCCTGAACTTCTGGAGCGTATCTTGTACACCAAGCTGCAAGTTGCTGAGCCCAACTCATTTTTTCTTTCTACTTTCTGTCGCTTCAAAGACCTCGATAAGCGCCCAGGTCAGCTAGAAGAAGGCATAAGCATTTCTTACAAGGCTCCTCCAGGGCCTTTGTGGCCAGCAAAAGCAGCTGCTCAGGGCAGACAGACCTGCCAGGAACAGGCACCTTCAGTCCTAAAATCAGGGACCACAAGATGGTGCTGCAGGAAAACCTTTTTCTCTTGGTGGTTTTGGTTTCCGGAGAACTTCATTGATTTCTCCCTTTTACAGCGTGGTTCATCAAGTCACAAAAAGGCAGATAGTGCACGATAGAGCAATGGTCACTCAGTGAAAAAGACAACATAATACAGCGTATGATGACAAGGCTTTAGAGGAATTACAAGATACTCAAACCATTGCTTGTGGCTTTAGATCTGCTCGCTCTGTATTGAACTGATACAGAGTGAAACAAAAGAGCTCTCAGTGGAACATCCCTCTTTATCTTCACAAAGATTAAATAAATACAAGGATAAACAACCTGCTTAATGCACAACAGCTGTGTCCAAGAGTGGATGCCGCTACCCTAGAGACAGGAGCTGCGATCGGGCTTCCACAGGAGTACAGCTCTTTTATCACATCGCTCGGAGCCTGCACCATGTCTAATGGCAAAGGATTTGTCTCGCTTTCTGTTCCCTCTGAAACATAACCCACACCTTTAACCACATGCTGTAAGATGAAGAGAAAGAGTTGAAATGATTTTTGGAAAGCTTTAAAGCAATGCGAAATGGCTGCGTTACACTGGAGGCAATTGTGGCAATATCTGGTGCTTCTCTCCATCTGACCTTTAGAGAGCTTTCAAAGTCATGAGAATTAAACTTAAAAAATAAGCACAATGAAATGAAACCCAGGCTTCTCAGAGTTATAGTGAGAGAACAGGTTTGAACCAGAAAGCTCAAAAATCTGAAGCCAAACACAAATTTGTATTTAAGCAAAATCCCTGTGACTGGGGAACTGGTCTCATATTTTTGAAGAGCTGAGGTTCAGTTCTGAGGCCTGTTGTTCCCAGCTGAGATTCACGTAATGCCAGGTAGTGCAGATATAGCAGGAGAATGTACTTCATCTCTCAACAAATATTTTCCCAGCTTGTCTCCATGTAAGGGGTGCAATTTCGAAATGTTATGGTTCTTCTGATCCTTTGTCAACCTGGGCTTGGGTGCAGAGCTGAAATAAAATGCAAAGGTCTCCTTGGGAAATGTATTTCATGTTCAGCTGCAAGGTCCCAGTGGAGCAACTGCCTCTGTCCAACTCACTTTTGCTTCTGATCTTTGTGCTCCGAAACTTTTTTGTTCTCACAAAACACTGGAAAAAAATGTTTTAAAAAAAAAGGTTTCTGCCAGATGAAAGTGAAAAACTGTCCACAGCTGTACTATTGTAGCCTTCTAAGTTTCCTTGTACTGCTTCCAAGTCCGTTCACAAAAGGCATGTTTCTTACTGCACTGCTTCCTCACAGAATCCGCTATCCTACATCCACCTCCCATCCAAGCGTATAAATCTTGGAGCGTGTGTGTGTGTTCTGTTCAGTGTACAAGTGGAATAGAGCTTCACTCCTCTGCTGGTGTGGGGCTGTGGTTTGGATTTGTGCTGGAAACAGTGTTGGTAACACTGGGATGTTTGGGCTCCTGCTGAGCGGAGTTTGCATGGAGTCAGGGCCAGGACAGCCGAGCCCGACTGACCAAAGGGATATCCGACACCGTATGGCAGCGTGCTCAGCATCCGAAGCTATGAGAAGAAGGAAGGGAGGGGTGTTTGGAGTGATGGAGTTTGTCTTCCCAGCCCTGCTCTCCTGGGGATGGCTGAGCACCCGCCTGAGATGGGGAGTGGTGAATGAATCCCTTGTTTTGCTTGGCTTGTGTGTGCGGCTTTTGCTTTGCCTGTTAAACTCTCTTTATTTCAACCTTCACGTTTTCTCGCTTTTACCTTTCTGATTCTCTCTCCCACCGTACCAGGGGAAGGGGGTGAGTTACCAGTTGGGGTTAAACCATGGCAACTCTGCAACAAGTTGTTTCTCTGTAGTATCCGCTACTAGCGCCATCCTGGTAGCTTTGCACGTTCGGTAGTGTCAGTGGCCATTCAGGCCATGTGGGAAATATGATGGCACTTCCATAAAGAGCTGCCCTCTAAAAGGGAGCATGGCTACGGATGTTATAGACCTGCTGCATCTTACTTATCTCCCTGATTTTCATGTGTGGTTTGTTGGTTTTTTTTCAGTCTCTAAAACTAGATCTGTTCGAAATTCTGCCTAGTGCATATCATGGGCTGAGTTGAAATGAAATGATAAAAACAACTTTTCTTTAGAAAAGGAATTTTCTGATGCATCTGCTAGGCCTGCTGTTTGGCACTGCACTCCTGTCCAGGCTCCTGTGGAGGTTTTTACTGACTCTCCAAGCTTTTACTATTTTCTTAAAGGTGCTTGATCCAGCACTAACATGCATGATCTAAATGTGAGATGGGGGAACTAAGCCAACTAAAACAACAGATAGCATCCTGTGCTTAGGACTTACTGCACAGATACGAGGTCTGGGGGGTAATACACAGATATAAAACGCTCTTACATACATTTCCAAATAGAAAGCCCTGCTTCAGTTAAATGCACCGTGTAGGTAGCAGCGTTACTGAAAAGCAATTTCTTCAGTAAAACATGGCCTTATGAATTGCAGCAGCTAAACATATAGGAGTTGTCATTGGCTTTGTGATGCATCTTTTCCCATCATCATCAATGAAGGGCAGGAAAAAGTTAATTCCCGTTCCTAACATTGGGTGCGTTTTTAGCTGATATTTCAAGTTTTTTGAAGTTATGTTTCTCAGATACTAAACTGATAACTTCAAAGAATGGTGGGGTTCAGTTTGAAGGAGAGGGTCTGTGTAAACAACTGTCAGAAGGAAAGAAACCTGAGAGCCTGGAGAAAGAACAGCTATTGGGACGGTGTTGACCAGTTGTGTTGATGACACAGTAGGTGACTGAGATCTAGCTTTTGAATAGTAGATAAGTGTGGCAAATTACTGTTATGGTCTTACTCATTCATAACAGTCCTAGAATGCCATAAAATGACTGTGGTTAAACTGTGAAACATCTGGGATTGGGGCCCATCAACTAAAGACCAAACTGTGCAAGCTTGAAAGGAAGAAAAGGAAGATCGTGGGAAAAATGGCCTTGTGAAAAATGAAATGGAACCTTTTACCAGAATGCAATAGAATCTTATTCCCATTTGGGTTTTGCAATTTGTTTTTATTAGTGTGGTCACATACAAAAGTCTGTCACAGCAGCTCCTACAAGCATTTGTCTTTTTTTCTTTTAATCGATAGCCTTTTTTTTCAAAAAAAAATGAAAAAAAGAGCATAACTACAATTAATCATAACTCATCAGTGCCGCTCGCTAGGAAGCAAAAGGTTAACAGCAAATTCTGTTTTACTGGTTAAAGATGCTGCTATAGCAGCATTTGCTCAAACGGTTGTTTTACACATGCAGTGGCGTCATCCAGTTTAAATCCTGCTGTGTTTCTTTCCCGACAACTGCTAGTGAACATTTGCCCACCTTCCCTGCTGCTGAGTAGTATCAGGATTAGATGCAGGGAGGCGAGCAGGCTTACAACTTCATCTGTTGGCACTGCAGGAATGCAGGAGCAGAACAGCATGGCAATAGGGAAAACTTTCGAAATCATCAGTTTTAAGGTCTTACCTCAAAATGGCTATTTCCTGGCTGGGGGAAGGGTATCTTTCCCTAAATGTGCCAGGAAAATGAAAAAAAAAAACCAAAAAACCAAAAAAAAACAGCAAGAAGAAAATCTTTTTTCAAAGAAAGACATGATGGGCGTTTATTTATTATCCAGCCTAGCAGGTGGGTTGATGTCTGCAAAGCTGTACTGAGAAGCAGATTTTGACATGGGAGGAGTGCCTGTCAAGAAAACACTGGTCTTATCTGGTTCTGTTGGGGATAAAAATTTGGGAGTTTCAGTACGTCTTGGGCTTTTTTTAAGATGATAGATAGCTTGCAGCAACAGGCGTTTTGCTCCCTTCACCAAAGGAAGCCACTTTTCCCTCAGTACTTAGCAAAAGTCTCTTTGAATTATGTGGTTATAGAGAATAGCATTCTGAGCAAAGAGACCATTAGGGACAGAGCTGGGTTTCCTGAGCATTTATCTTAGCTTGTGCCTGCACTTGAGAACAGCTGAAATCTGCTTCCTGAACTCCATACGTTCCTTACCTGCAAAGTTATGCACTCGTATTTGACCTTCTCAACCGCTTGTCTGTACTTTAGGGGCAGAGGAGAAGAAATGTGATGTGCCGATGGGCCAAAACGCAGGAAAAAGTGGCATCGCTCTTTCCATTGATTTCCTGTGCTGGAAACACTCAATGTGCTGGTTAGGTCCAAACTTGTTGCTACAATGATGAGCTGGATGACACCTCCTACCCAGTAGAGATTCTTCAGCTAACTGGCAGCTGACACTTGAGCTGGGAAGTGGCGATAGCAAGCAGATATTGCTTTTTAACTGTAACCATAGCGTTAATGGTTTCATGTAGGTTTTTCAAGTAGCTGAGTACAGAGTGAAACAGAGAAATAATGTCTCCCATCCTTTCTTTTCTCATCGTTTGTCCTCTGTAAACGCATGGCAAGCATCTCCGTTATTAACTTTGAATTTGAGTCCTCTGTGATTTATCTGATGATAGTGATGCCTGTTCTGCTTAGTTGCTTTAGTATTTCACCTCCCGTGCTCAGACAATGCTCAATTATGGCACCAAACAATCAGCTTAAATTGCACATTGGCAACTACAAAGTAATTGAGGTTTTTTTCAGATTAAAAGAGGTTATGACAAACTAAACTGACATCTCCAAAGCAGCTGTTATGGTCTATAGTAAAAGTGGTGTGCATTAAAGAGCTCTTGACCACATTTTTATGCAATAGACCTAAGAGCTCTAAATGAGTTATGATTTATCCATTAAGTAACATATACTGTTAAGAATGCCCAGATAAACCCAAAGGAATTACTGTTATCAACTGCAGTTTTCATATTCTTATGCTTCAACAAACTGTTTTTCATAGAACAATTGCTTTTCCGTTTGCTTAATGCCTTTAATGAGAAGCATGCAGCCAATACTGAATGAAATACTTAGAATTTGCAAAGTCTGCAATTTAAAACCTCACCTGTAGCTCATCCTGACAGGTTAGAGTTGTTATAGCGCAAGTATCACATTTATGCAATTATTTAGAAGAGCAGCAAGAGGCGCAACAAGTAACTAAATTTTCCTTATTTTATGGGCATTTCTTTACCATCCAGACGACTGTTCACCTCACTGTGATCTCCACGTGGGTTGATGTTCAGGGCAGGATATTCAGGTCCTCGCACTAGTTTTGGGAGGATAATAGCTACTCTAACACCTGCTCCAGCTGTTTCAACACTACTTCTCGTTTAAGAGCTGACTTGGTGCTACCTGCAACACCAGTCCTTTGGGTTTCCAAACTCTTTGATCACTTGCCCCTATCAGTAGAATATTTTTAAGCATGTACCCCTACTACTGTTCTAATATATTATGTACACTACAAAACATATACAAAAATACAAATTAAAAAAGGATGAAAGATGGAGTAAACATTGCTTTTCATTCTTTTTCATTTTATTAATGGAAATAAAAATATTTTCCCCCTTTGAATGGATTGTCTTATGTACCCCATTGCGTGCACACACCCCACTTAGGAAACCACTGCTTTAGCATAGTCCAAGGACAGACCTCACTCCCCACTTCCTTAAATATAATCTTCTGTGCTTTAATTCTCTCTCCATTACTTGGTTCTCCCCACATAGACCTCCTAGTCATATGGGAATCAATGACCAATGGAACAGGTATATGACTTTTTCTTTCCCATTCACTCTTCACCTTGTTATTTAAACACATAACAGATATAGCAACTTAATGACTACTGTGGGTAGATCATAATTATTCTTAGTAGCTCATGTGGTCAGGCTGCTTTAGTAAGCCCCTATAATCTGTAATAAAATTTGCTTTGAGTCATCATTACAGGGTAGAGAAGGTGTTCCCTAGTCCTGGCCTGAAGTTAGGTATGCAGTCAGCTGCAGAGTCTCGTTGTTTGCTCCTCCACTACTTTATTTTAAGGAGAATTTGCTCATAGTTCCCCGTGAATGGGAACAACACTTGCCTGAACCAAGTAGTGTGCTGGCAGGCATTACACATCCCTCCAACCAGTGTCTTTCCCATCCACACCTGGCTCTTAATTGTCTTCTAATGCCTGAACTAGCTCATCTACACAGATATCACTGAGCATTAGCCTCCTCCTGGCTGTCACCTTCCTGAGTTCAATGACTCTGGTTAAATGAAAGTTCTCAGGCACTTAAGAGACCAGTGGCTTATATCACAGGCTAAAGTGAAGAGAGGTTGAGCTTCATCCATGGCCAAGGCACCTGAAACAGCAAAGAGCTGCTCAGATCTGTTTTGTTCATATTTGCTTCTGCTGAGCAAGAGTAGAATTCTGCCAATCTGGCTAAGTTTAACCTCGGAGGAAAGAACAATTATTTCTTGATTCATTCAGACAACCAGCTGAAAAAGGTTTTGTCTCCCTTCAGATTTGATTGCCTCTTTACAAATGCTGTGCACCTGTTGAAAGCAGTGTTGGCAAACCTGCTGTTAATACATTTCCCTGGGTTTGTGATAGCCTCCTCCTTCTATGTCAGTCATGGTTTGATAGTTTGGAGGAGTACAGTTTGAAATTGAGTGATGCTTTGGAGGAAGAGAAACCACACACCAGCTCCAGAAAAGGGCAGTACTGAATTAAGGTTTTATGGAATTCTGTGGAATTTGTGGATACTATATATAATCTTAGCTTACTCAGTATATTCTTCCATTTTGCACTTTGTTCAAACATATCAGGTTATGGGTTTTCTCTAGTAATTCTTGGTACCTTGTCTTTGAAGGTACATTAATTATGTAAAATTATTATTGAAATAAGAGTTTTAAGAAATAGCTTAAGAGATTGACATTGCTGCATAGACAACATTTGCCAGCAGCCATTTACCACTTAGTGGCTGATGCAGGTGATGATGATGAACCTGATGATTAGGCCACTGCACCTGAGTGAAAAGCAAGTAAAGAACAAGGTAGGAGAGCAGAACCAGGATGGATTGTGCAGAACTGGTAAGGAAGACAATATAAAGTGGCAGTCAAGGTAAGGCTGTTGATAGCAATGTGTTCTTCTGTATTTTCTAAAGTTTGAAAACTATGTTTGGGATCTGTAGGAGTGGATATAGCATAGTTGATAAAGAAAGGAGAGGGCTGAATGATTGATTAGAATGATTAGACTGTGAGGAGGAAGAGAGGAGTAAACAGAGTGAGCCTATATTGCCTAGTTTAGCCGTGTGCTTCCCTATAGTTTCTTTATTCTTTTTTTTTGTGGTGTAGCTTGTTACTTGCTTTATCCTGTCACCGTTTCACAAAGATGGAAGAGCAGCCTGGTTAGCATTAGCTAGATGGTGTGATTGGCCTCCTTGACAGTGCAAATAACAGTCGGAAGAAAATTAAGCCTTGGTGGGAAGAGTGAGAGAATCCTCCTTGCTGGAAGATGTGACCAGGGAAGAGGTGTACCAGAAAATAGAGATTGGACCGTTGTGGTGTCAGCTCCGGTATGTGGTAGAGTCCCGGGAGGAGCGATCTGTTGTTTGCCACTGTGGAAAGGTGGAGGGTTAGATCTGTGTTACCGAGGGCTCTTTTTCTCATGCGGAAAAGCAGAATGTCGGTTGTGTGTCTAGAGAAGAATGAGCAGATTTGAGGCGGCTTGGAGTCTGCTCTCGGTTCCCTGGTGTCAGTTGGCAAGCTCTGTGGTGCAATGCAAACCAATTTGTGACTACAGCAAGTGAGACTGGGAAAGTCAGCTGTTCTCCTCTGTAATTCAGGATTTCTTACCATTTTGGTAAGTGGCCTTCCAAGATACCTGATACTTTCTCGATTGTGACATGTAACTGTGAGACTAAAGCCAATTAAGGGGAAATCTGAGAAGGGATGATATGAGGAGGGAATAAAAGTATTTGCATTTCTATCATAATGCAAGCAAAAAAATAATGGAATGTAGGTAAAGGTTTGTGAGTATCTATTTCTGCTGTTAGTCGTTATCATTTACCCCTTTGTTTAAAAAGATAGGGCCTGGACTCTGAGGCTGCAGGATCTGTGTTCAAACCATGTGAACAAGTTGACTGGTATCATCCTGAAGTATTAAATCCTGCAACAACATATGTCATTCATATAACTGGGAGATGGTTTCATAAAGACTATTTTTGCATATGATTCCACTGGAAAAAAAACCCATAAATGTAGACCATCAAAGCTGTTGCAATTAGGGTTTGGCTCTAGATCCAAAATATTTATGAATTGACACTGATGTTGTAAGTCTCTTATGAAACATTTATTCACAAGTTTGATTACTAAAAAATGTAATTTACGGAAGAAATAAGTTATGAAGGAATCAAATTTCATACAAGAAACCCTGGAAAACAAGACCACAAATGACAAAACATACTATTTAGAGCCCAGATGGCTGCATAAAATAAATAGCCATTTCCTCAGTGGAAGCATAGGCAATTTGGCTGTGTGAAGCTACAATTCCAGCAGCGATTCTTGAAACAGATGTTGATATTGCTTGTGCATGGAAACTTTAGTGAAAAGCAAGATGTCGAGGTAACGTGAGTGTAATGACTGACAGCCTCAGATTTCTTTCTCTGTAGGAGATATGCACTTAGAACCATAATGTGACTGTTACAGAGCCTGGAACATAAATATCTGTGCGCACGTTATGATGAGATTACACATGTGGCTGCCTAGGGTGTTAGAGACATTTTGGTAATTTTTGTTTTGCTGTAACTGGTAGTCCAGTGAAATATTTTTAAACAAAGAAGAAAAATTCAAGCTGAACCTAAATATAGATAGGTAGGGATATGTAGATATAGGAATAGATATACAGGTATAATGTCTTTACCTGTATAGAGCAGAAACAATAAATTAATCAATTACCTTCTTCACATCAGATTGACATAAAGACTGTCCTGTGTTAATGTATTTGTCTTTAAAAGCCTGTGTTGTCATTTCTGATGTACCTGGTCAGACCAAGTAACCCCCTAATTTTAGGAGGAGCAAGCCCTACTCCTCCTTTCCTTAGATGCTTACATTCTTGACTCAAACTTATCTTAAGAAATGTGAATGACAGAAGTATGTGTTCTGGAGACAATTCCAAGAGTTTCTCTGTGGAATGTGTTTTCTCCATATAGTGAGTGGCAATTTTGAAAAAAAAAAAAAACAAACCACCCAAAAAAACCCAACAATGAAAACCCACAAACTTCTTCTTAGAAAGTTCTCATGATTTCCATGTATTAAGTGTGGTACAACAGTCTCCTGGTTGACAGCAGCACAGTTTTTATGGCTTGCACTTATGTAACATTTTGTTGGTTGTTCCAGTTGAATCCCATTCCATGGAGACCCTAAATACAGAATTTGCATAATGACTTAATGTGTCCTTGCATACAAGATCAAGTGACAAGGTCCTTGTTTTGAATCAGTAATGAGCTGCAGAGCTTACAACACCTACCGAACAGGCAAAAGCTTAACATGGCTTTGTTAATACTGCTGGGACTAAGGGAAAGACCGCCATTTACTCCATTAATTTTGAGTGAGCTGTTTGGACACCAGAGGGTAGGGGTGAAGTCTGACAACAGGTTGTTTTCCCTCTTCTCCTGTTTGAAAATACATTTAGAAGGAGAGGTTCTGAGGAGAAGTCTTTATACAACAGCTGGTGGTCAGAGCACATACCTGGACTATGGGAGATTTGCATTTGGTTTCTTGCTCAGCCTGAGGTGGTTCAGCCCTCAGCAGCCTATTCTGAGCCATGGGTGTTCTGGGGAAATCTGTCATCTGCACAGCTGTGTTTGCAATTTGACAAAGAAACGTTGGAGTTCATGGCAGTAGGGTCAGCATTCATGCTAGTGTTGATAGAATGTGGCCTATCCCAAGGTTTAGGCAGTAAGAATTCAGTGTTCTTGGACGTGAAGAAGACAGTGATTCTGCAGGAAGCCATGGTATCTGCGTCAGTAGCTCAGTATTCTCGTTGTCATGGATGTCTGAGGTTTTCTGGTAACCTCCCAAGGTTTGGGCTGGTCTCAGGAGGTCCCCAAGGCAAAGCAAATGCAAAGCATTTAGCAGTTCTCTGGATAAGACAGGAGATTCCACTCTTCTTCTCCCCTTGTAAGGAATAAGAAATTCTAGATCCAAATTTTCATTCACCTATACTGGAACAATTTCAGTAGAATACAATTTTGCCTTCACTACATGGTTCAGAGCAGCAGATTCGCTACTCAACTGTATTTACTGAGTTCAAGATACCCTAGTAATCTCCCACATCAGACTAAGTTAACTTATGAAAAGGCAAAAGGGAAAATACTCTGTAAAAATGAAGGATGGAAGGACCTTAATACTTGAAGACAGATTAACAGAATATGTAAGCCATTGCAAGAGATCCGATAACATGGTTGGCAGAGAGCTACTGTTATCTTTGCTGGACGGTGTTGAAACTGCTTGACTTGAAACCGTATCCTCAATTGTTTGTGCTGAGCAGCCTCCCCCCTGAACAAGCAGTAGACATATGCTCTCATGATAAAGGAGGTTCTGGAATTTCTTCCCAGCCTTACAGCCTAGTTCTGAGTCATGTTGTTCAGCTCAGCAACAAGCGAGCTCTGAAAGGATACTGCTCATTGCAACAGTGAAAAGCCTTTGTCTTCCAAGGCTGAGTGTGTCTTGGTTAGAGCAGAGGAATGGGAGTAGAACATTGTAATTCAGAATCCTAAATCATTCACTTGGCTGCTTTCCTTCTGAGTAGCTCGATCTCTGCTACATTTTTCCCATCTGTAATAACAGACATGTGCCTGTGCAGGAAACTGATATCTTCAGCTAAAAGTCTAGTATAAAATATACATTTTCTAAGAAAGCACCAGAAATCTTTCCAAAAAGAAATAGCTTTACTTTATGCTAAATTGCAGTGCCTCCACTGTCATATGATACTGCTTCCCTAACACACCTAAGTCAGCTGAGTCAACAAGCTGAACACCACACATCCCAGTATTAATTTCAGCAATCTTGACACCTCTGTATCATAGCGTTACACTTCTTAACTCGGCTGTCAGCAGGCAGTAAATGTGGTGGTACTGTCAGCCCACACAGACCAGGGCTTTGTATCACAAGGAGAGTGTTTTGTACGCTCCCTCTGATGAATTCCATTTTTATATTCTTTCTACATTTACAATAACAGTGAACTGGGTTTGCCACTCTTCTTAATTAATGCCTGTAATAAACAAACATTTGTTTACTGATTCTTCCTCTCTAAAGAACCCTTTTGTTTGAAATAGAACCAAAGAGGTCTGAAGTCATTCCTTCAGTTTCAGAGGGAATGCACATCTACTGGTAACTCTTGCAACTGGGACACCTGTTAGTCTGACCGATGAGACAATAAAATCAGACTCAAATTGCTTTATTCAATGAAGATAAGTAGATAAAATCACAGCAAATAAAGTCACAGTAAAGTCAATTCTTGAACCATTCACAGCTGTTAGTTTAATGGAATTGCCTCTCTCATGGAAAGCACAGCTGCTCCGGCCCTGCCTGCAGCATGCACGGCTGCATGGCTGGGGAGGGCTCTGCAGCTGCAGCAAGACTTGTGCTATGCACCAAGGTCTGCCTCCAAAAGTGACCCTAATTAAAATGTGCGTCTAGAACTAGAGCAAGCTACTGAGCATTTTGACCAAACCACGCTGGTGCCCATTTGGTTGGAAGCTCCACCGAGGGCTTGGGTTTTTTGTCTGCTCAGCACACGTTTGCTGGCAGGCCACTGTCTATCAGGCTGGAGTAGATCTTGTGCAATTTGCTGTATTCTGCCCCTCAGTAACATCAATACGCTTCCCTGCTACAAGTGAGAATGTGTCCTCACAAGCTGGTAGAGCTTTGCAAACCAGACCGTCTGCCTTGGTGCGCGAGTGTCGTTGGCATCTTGTGTTCGCAGATAATGGGGCCCACATCTTTGCGGATTCTATTAGTTGTGTGTAGAAATGCAGTGTTAGACATGGACCCAATTCTTCAATTTGTGAGCATGGTCAGTAGCTAAACACGTAGGGCTTTTTTTCTCCCCTGTACTCACTTGGCTTTTACTTTAGAACACGTCCTGCAGCTTATGCCACTCACACAATAGGACTCTATGCCTTAGTTTGCCATTTCCAAATGAGAATAAGAAACCCTCTTATCTCACAGGGAAATTGTGAAAATAAGTCAATTAGTGTATTGGAAATGGTCTGGTACTGCACTGGCAAGCACAGAGACAGTGCTGGTTTCAGAACCTGGACTGAATGGTATGCAAAGAGTAAGTCTCTAGACCACTAATGAACAGTGACAGAAGGACAAATTATTGGATTGTTGCTCATTTAGTGAACGTGACTCCTGCTGTGCACTGGATGAAATTGGCCCTGTGGGCAAAATAGAAAGACTAGGATAATTCTTACAAAAAGAGAAATGATTTATGTGTGCAGAGACAAGCTTAAATTCAGCGTTTCCTCACTTTTGAGTGATAAGTGTGGCCATCCAAAGACATTTTGGAAAATAGCATGTGAGTATTTGATTTGGGTGATTTTCTAGCTTTTGAAAAGAGAACTGAATATATACCAATTCTGTCCTGAGGCATTGTCCTGATGTCTACTGGAGGCATCTGTTGATTGAAAGTGCTGAAATGACTAAATCCACCGAGATGTTCCTCACTTCAGCTAAGAGAAGCTGCCCAGATGCTATTCTATCACCCTCTGCATGGGGAAATCTTGAGGGGATATCGGAGCTTTGCCACAAGCAAATGGAGCTTCCAAACTGGTGGAAAAGGTAGCCTATGGTGGAAGTCATTGTACCTGGGGGGACAACCATCAGTATCCACATCTGGTTCGTTCTCGCTGTTTCACCTTCATTACTTGCTTGCACCAAGCTAAGACTTAATCCACCTTCGATGAATAAAATGGTTTGTGAAAACTAGAATGCATTATAACTTCCTAAATGCCAATTGATTTTCAGAGGGGCAGCATGAAGTAGCCTTCTCTTAGATTTCAAACTTTTTCCAAAATGTGTTTTCTGGAATGGATTAACTTGCCTTTTTTTTTTTTTTAATGTTCAAGAAGAATTGCTAGAATTTCTTGACACAGATAAAATACTTGACTTCCCTTATCTCACCCCTGGAAAAGGCAGAAATGCTTTGGCTGAACTTCTCTAAAATGACCACTGTGAAAACTTCTGCCCAAATAGTTATAATCAAGATAAATTATAAACAAACGAATGTAGGATCTTCTAATGAGAGGTGTCAAGGAATATTAATAATAGATGTATTTTCCAGCTATGCCTGTAATAATACATGATAGGATATTTAAGGTAAAGTGATGCAAGCGCAAAGTGAGGCAAATGCATGTGCTCATCTTTTACATTTTAATGGAACTAATTAATGAGGCTGGCATGCTTTTGAAAATGCTTTAATTTATTCTTTGATTAAAAAGTAGAAGTCTCTCATTAGTACAAAAATATCTTTTCTGAGTTATACTTCTGGAGTGTATAAAACAGATCAGTGCTGATATAAACTGGGAATTTCAAAATTATTGTTTACATTGCATACTATTTCTGCATCATTCATTGTGGATTTACATCATAATTAGTTTGCTCTGTTTTCCCTGCAGTGAGCTTGACTTGAAATGGGAAACTTCTCTGGATTTAACTGTTGCACCTGATTGCTCTTTTACTTTCAGACATTGGCCTTAAGGCACCTTTTTTTTTTTTTTTTTTTTTTTTTNTTTCCTATGAGAAGGAGAAAAAAATCTGCTTCTGTATTTGATTTATCAAATGACTTCAGTTTTGCTCAGTTTTCTGTAAGGTGACCTTTGCCTTTGTGGAATGGTATTTTGATTATAAAATGCTGCTTTGGCAAGCTCAGAATTTTATGTGTATACCTTAATTTACATTATTCCCCTGCAGACCTCGTTTGGGGAAAAAGGGATCTAGTGTAGCAGTTATTCTTTAATACTAGGTTCTGTATTAGTATCCTCCTTCTACTTACAGTTTTGACAAGGATATTAATTGATATCAAACAGAGTGAATGTGTTTGGGAGGATGGGGAATGTTCCCCAGCTGAAGCTGGGGTGATGGCTCCAGAGGTGAATGTACTTGCACCTTTGGGTAAATGCACGATTCTGATAGTCTCTGCTTCACTTTGATGGATGGAATTGTCCCCATGCTGGAGGGTTTATGAGGTCTTTACATTACTAAAACATCCCTGAGGTAAAGCTAAAATCCTGCCAGCTTTCAAGAATTTCGTCTAGATAGTGAAGCATTTGAATGTGTTACATGGGCATGGAGCAGTCCTGTAGCTCCCGCGCCAGCCCCTGCCCTCCTGTGGGTTGTCCTTGTCCCGCAGGTTGAGCAGGGCTCTCACGGCTCTCTGTCCCAGCCCTCACCTTTCTCCTCTGCATGGCTGAGGGAAATTGGGGTGTAGACCAAAGGGTTCCCGCTTTCCACCAACCCGCTCATGTTCTGCCTGTTGTCCTTTCCTGTATCCCTTGAAATCGGCAGCGAAGTGAGGAGGGTAATGGTGTGGTTACCCCTTACGGAGCACCGAGCTCAACCCCAAAACAGCTGAAACTGCTGCAAACCGAACAACGTTTTATTGCTTTTAAGCTGTCCCTTTTTCAGCTTTCTGCTACAAAAGGTTCAGGCTCTCAAGTAGAGTTGCAGCCTTCCCCAGCCTTGCTTACCCCTGTTGTGTGGCTGGGAAGATGGATGCGACAAGAGTGGAAGATTTTCCTTCTCGAAAGGCAAGATAAGATCCAGAGCATCTTGTTGGCTAAGTAGAACAGATGGGAACCATACCGCTTTGCCCTCCTCAGCAGGTTAGAATCTGGCGGCTTGTTTATGAGAGTTAATGTGGATATGAATAAATGATAGAGAGAAGGGAAAGAAATACTTGCTCAAAACAGAGTATGCAGAATGATACACTCTACTGATAAATTACTCCAAAAATACTTCCTCGGCAAGACCCATTTTTCAGCTCCTTTGGCAGCATCTAGTATCTCAGTTTGAAAGGCTCTCTGTGGATTTGACTCCCAGTATTCCTCCTTTTCCCAGCAATGTTACATCTCCCAGTTTGACTAATACAGAGCTCTTGTGTAAGGAAAATAAATTAACAATTTAGAAAGCTTGACCAGAGACAACTCATCAAAGAAGAGTCCAGAGCTGCATGAGTGGCAGCACTATCTTACAAGTTATATAAATACTTGGTGTCACTCCATGCACGTCTTCCTTGGATTTTGCATTTATTTCTCCCTGCATTATACACCAACGTGGGTAGCAAAATATGAAAAAGAGGCGACAGAGCGGAGATTAGGGGCTGGAAACATTTTCACAGCAGTATCTTGTCAGCTTTCCAGCACACTCTGACTTATCGAGATCCAAACACTCACAGCTGGTGCATATTTTAATGCCAAATGACTGGCATGGCTGAAATTGGAATTCACAGTCTCTCAATGCACCGTACTAGAGCATTTAGTCAGCACATTGCTTTTGTGTGACTCTTTTAAAGTTAAGTTACTTTTCAATGAGGTATTTTTATGGAGGCACTGTGAACTTCCATGGAAGAATGCTTGGCTTGGTGTGCCAAGTGGCTGTATGTCTGATTAAAATTAGAAGTAAAACAACATGAAAAGCCCTGCTAATTTACTGCCTTAAAATTGTCAATTAGAGGAGTGCCAAGCAGTCTGGCAAGAGCTCCAGTCCTTCCAAAAGGCAGAAGAGCAGTGCCAACTCTGAGGCAAACGCAAGCGGAGGAAATATTTGTCAACTCTATCCAATAACTGGTCGTGTAATAATTGGGCAGTAAATTCTCCAACCTGAGTTTTTTGGCTCGTAGTTGGAACAATGCCTGCTTTTGTGTTTGCTTTTTGTTTCGTTGGTTTTAATTTTTAAAAGTTATCTATCAATGCATTCTTTTTCATTGGTATTGTGATGGTTTGGCGTGTAACCCGGCGCTGAGCTGCATGTTCTACGTTGCCATGTTTCCTGAACATCTCAGTATATAATCCTATGTTGTCTGTGAAATTTTAAATAATCATCAGTTTCTTACAATGACCCTAGCAGGAAGAAGCATTTTAAGACAAGCTGCTTCAACAGGGTGATAGCTGGTGTATATCAGTCCTCTGAAATTCAGTGGCCAGAGAGATGAAGGCCACGTACCATTTGGGAAGTGCAGTTCAATTCTCTGGAAAGATCTTGCCTTGATTTTGATTCTCCGAACATGGCTAAAAGTACCACTGTGGGATGAGGGTCAACCCAAGAAGTGGCCTCTAGCACAGCTAGTGAGACTGTCAGCTCCAGGGGGGCACATTTGTGATCATCCTTCCAACGATATTGCTGGAAAAGATTGTGTCCTGCAATGCTATGGTGTTTGGGGGTAGGTTCTCACAGCCTTAAAAGGTCCCAAACACTGTCTAAATCATTCTAGAGTCATGGAGCAACTCAGATTTAATTCATTAAAATTCTTACTAGACTGTGAAATGAAATGAATTGAATCCAATTCAATTCAATGAAAGCAAGATCCCACGTTGAGAGATGCTTTTGAACTCTCCAGACCTACAAGAGTTTTCAATTTTTTTCATGTGATCCACATGTTCGCAAACAATTATCACACTGGATTAATTTTGCTCAGAGGGAGGCAACAAATCAGCCAGTACTTCTATTATAACCCAGATTTTGTGGGACTTTATTTTGTGACCTGCTTTCTCTGCTTTTTCTTTATTTTGAATTCTAGTTTTTGGGTTACTTTAGTGACTGCAATAGATTCAGACTTCAAGGATGAACAAAACAATATATAGCGTATGTGCCAGTGTTAAAAATTGGTTAATTAAACGTATTAGCAAAAAAAGCTAGGGGAGGGAACAATACAGAAGGTAAGTTATGTCTCTATCAAGAAGTAGAGCTAAGTCTGGGCAGTTATTGATGAACAAAATGAGCAACGGGTGGGACAGGACACCAAGTGGAACAACAGAGTGATCCAGGCCAACACTCTGACATGCTGTACTGGACAGGGTGAATAATCCCTGCCATTAACTTCTTTCTCTCCTCACGTAAATGTGCCAGGGAAGAAGGAGATGTTTCAAAGGGTGATAGGAAGACAGTGAAACACTGAAGAAGGAAGGAGAAACAAAGGGAAAAAGGACATGAAGTGATTTTTATTTTTTTTTTCCTTTTTTTTTTACTTAGCCTACCTTACAGGTTTGGGCTGTTGTTTTCTGATATTATCAAACAATTTGTTAAGGTACAAAATTGTGAAAAAAAATTGATGAATTATTTTACACCCAGTAGTTGTAATTAAAAAAAAAAAAAAAAGTAAGAACAAGTTCTAGTTCTTTTGCAAAGACATCTCTGGTTGTCAAGAAAAGCTGAAATAGCACAAGGACCAAATTGCCCATCTTCTCCACTTGCAGCCAGCATGTTTAGTCTTGCAAGTCTCATCCTGGTTGAATGCAGAAGGAATTATTTAGGTTCAAAAGACCAGGCCCCTACCAAATAATAAGAGACAGCTGCATGTTTTGGTATTAAGTTCAGTGGGAGTAGGAATAAGGCCACGATGGGTCAAAATAAAGTGAAATCATCTTTGGCTTAATCGTTTGCATTTTACTCTTCATTTCAAATTCATGTTGCTTTCTCAAGGCTCTCATTCCTGCACTGATTCCAAGACAGGATATAGGCCAATTCCAGTTCTTTACATGTTTCTGGTATTGCAGATATTTAATGAGTTTTAACATAATTTATTACCAGTAGAGAGCAGTCTGAGATTAGAATTAATATCGGGCATCGCATGAGGAAAATATGGTTGAGTCATACATACAATATACACTGTGGAATTAAACTGATCAACTTTTAAGCATACATCATACGTACTGGTAAAAGTAGCTCATTTTTGCCAGTTGAGTCTTTAAAGAGCACATACTTGAAACTTTTGAATATAGCCTAAAATGAAAGAAAACACGGTAGTGTTCTTTACAGTTTAAATATTAAAGGTGTTGCTGCTGGAGATCATATTTCTGTTTTTTCCCTTCCCTGCTTTAAAAACAGATCTGCTGTAAGTAGTATTTACAGTTCATGGTTTTTCTTAGTTTTTAGGCTTGAAACCTGCCTTGGTGAACGGTGAGTAGAGTATTGCATTGTTGCCTTCATTTCGGTTTGCTTGAATTATTTTTATTAATTTTCAAATTACAAGCATGAAGCCTGTTTTTCATCAGTAACTTCATAGAGTGTTCCATTCATACTGTTGAAAGATGTAAGAAATACAAACCATTGCTAAAATCAATAAGCTGAAGTATTGACTTTCAATCCTGCCCTGTTTAGAAGGCATTAATCTACATACTAAATCATGTCTTCATTACAATTCTGTCCATCTTGCAGCTTTCATAATTTTTCGTACCATGTCTTCTAATTATACTACTTTTTGGGTTGTTTTTTTTTCTTAACTTGAAGGGCTTGTTTTCAAATGCTGTTTTGTTTGTTGTTTCACCCCATAGCATAGTCAATGCTCTAATTTTACTGCATGATCCAGCAGACCGATGGGGCTGCTAAGGGTAAATCTCTAAAATCTTTACGTCCCAACGTTGGTTTTTCTGGAGGTAAGAGCAGCATCTTACCTTGTCATATGCAAAGAAAGATATTTTTGTGCTGTACGTTAAGCCTCAGTGCCAGGATCCAAACATATTATTATTTTATATTATTTTTCTTAGACTCCTGCTCTCATATGACTGCAACTCACCTCCTGTGCACTTTTCTTGCGGTTGCATGGCTGGGCATCCATGCAGCTCCCTGTGCCAGGATGCTCTGTCATCCTCTTCCAGTTGGGTAAGAACTCCCCTGCTCTATGCAACGAAATGCTGGGCAAGGAACTGCAGGGCTCTGATTAAACCACCTCTTCCCTGCTCAGGGCAGAGATATTAAATGAATGTAAAGCACAGCTAAGACTTACTCCTGTAACCTAAGACAGGTTCAATACAGGAATAAGTGCAGGGCTGAGAGGTTTATATATGGATAGTCAGGTTGCTGGGGCAAAAGAAACTACGTAGGAACAGAGCCAAATCAAGTGTATTTGGAGAGGTGAAACAGTAGGTGTGTACTGTATATTTTCATTAATGTAGGAACAAATAAGCGTGTGACCCATCCCTCCAAATGTCTAATCCAATTCCTTTCATCATTGAAGAGCCTTTTAAGACCTCTCCAACAAAGTTCAACTTGTTTTCAACTTCACTGGGCATCGACAGACCAGTGTGGGTCTACAGGAATCTTTCTGAGTGTAAAAACTTACTGACAATGACAACTTCATTAAAACGGAATCATTTAATCCTAAAAGCCAAGGAAGGTGTGCATGGCCTGCCAAGCGCTAGTGCACAGTTGTCTTTACAGGACTCTGGTGGAGAAAAGCGGGACAAGGGTGGTTAATTTGTGTGCTTGATGTTGAAATGGTAAGGGAAATCAATTTGAAATGTGAATTTGATTCATGCTGTGGTAGTCTATAGAATCCTGGTGCACTAGTTAGAGAAATAACATAGATTAGAGACATGTTGAATTGTATTATTTTTTTACTTTTTGTTCGTGCTTTGAGGAAAAACAATCAGGAAACAGCATAATCTTAAGGGGGCTATGAAGTTCTAAAGGAGCACAGTTACGAAGAAAAGAAAACCCAAATGTTAAGGGAACTAACAAGGCTTTGGTTTCAGGCTGAACTGAAATTCAGCGTTTGGTTCTATCATAATTTTGGACTTTGCTGTGCACCAAAGATGTACCGTGCTTGATTTTTTTGTGTCTGTTAAACTCGCACATACGCAAACACAAGCTTGAGATGCCAAGATCTTTGTGCCTTACTGCCAAAAGTACTGGTGGGGCAGAGACACCAACACTGAAAATTCTACACGTCTTAACTGTGTCCATAGTCTTGCACTAATATGCTTATTGGCCTTCAGTCAGAAATTGAGTTTTTCACAGTTTAAACTTTCCTTACAGAATGTGCTTGGTATGCTATTTTTTAGATCTGTACAGAGGATTAAATAGATAATTGCCAACCACATTTGATTCCAGACTTCTTGTCTATATATTAGTAGGTTTTCCTATTTGTATGATACAAATAACCAAGGCAGAGACCCAGCTTACAAGAACCTATCTGGGTCTCTATCACTGAGCAGACGCTGTCACTTCATGGGTGCGGTTCACTTGTTTCTTTCATGTATTTCTTGTTCTAGCGTCAGCCAAGCCTCATCCCATGAGAACTCGTCATTGCTGTTTTTCTCAGTGCTTCCTTATCTCAGGTTCCAGGGTTGTCTTTTTTTAGCTCTCTTGTGTTGCAATCTCTCCATAGACTCCCTGAAAAAGAGTGCAATAGGACAGTTGGGGGGCATTGTTGGACTCTCTGTCTTGTTTTACCTCTCTGCTTTTGTGGGGGAATTGATAATTAAAGATGAGAGTCTTGTTGCTGTAGCATAATGCAGGAATACTTTAGAATCAGAAAGCAAACATCACAGTACTCAAGAGGAAATGAAAGTTCAAGAATGTCCGCGTTATTAATCACTCGCATTGTCTCTCTCTGTGACAAAAATAATCTGTATTTTCTATGGCTCTGCATGAATATTTACATTTAAAAAAACCAAAACAGTGTATTCTTTTAACGCAGTTTTGTCTTAATAGCACTGTCATTCTCTAGACGCCTATAGGAATCTCACTTGAGGAAAAAAGATTTATATCTGAATTCTCCATCAACAAAATATCTGTTTGAAAAGATTTGCCTTAATTTGATGTGTAGTCTATAGATTATAAATTCTTGGAGATAGAGATTGCCTTTTATTCTGTGCTAGTAGGGTACCTAGAACAATAGTGTTATTGTAAGTGACTGTAGGTAAATAGATATTGAAACCTAATATTTCAACAGCAACAGTACGCAAAATGTGTTTTGAAAGATGATATATAAAGGCTCTATTGCAAGTCTGTAGTTTGTAAACAATATAAAAATAAAAAATATGACACTTCCCTTGCCTCTCCTGTGCCCACACAGTCAAAGAAAACATAAACCACTAAACCTAGGGAAACCAGTGTTGCAAAATACTCTGCTAACAAGAAATAGTGTGTAGTAATTTAGCTTTACCCTTGTGTATGCGCATCTTAATCCAGCCTTCAGTTAAGGCTGAATATGATATTTCCTCACTTGTAAAACAACGCTGAAACACGTTTAGCATAGTTTTATTTAAATATGGAATAAAATAGTGCGCATAAAACCAAGGTTAATGGCAGGAATTGCTGTTCAGAGGGCTGGGTAACAGAAACAGTTCTGGAGATGAGGTAGTGAATTTGGTTCTCCAGCCTATGCTAGGAGGCAAATATTGCATCTAGTAGCTGGACACAGCTAACTCCTCTGCTGTCTTTGCTCCTTTTTTGGTCAGCATCTCATTTGCAGGTCACTAACATATAAGCTTGGAGGAAAGCAGAGGAGGAGGAAGGGGAAGCAGGTTACAAAGTTGCTTCCATGGCAAAAGCTCCTTTCCTGCTGTGTACCCACCTGAGCATCACGAGCAGAAGCACTGGGAAGCTCAAGACATCGTGTCAGGGCTGAGCTGCAGAGCAGCTGCTACGTGCAGCCTGCTCCTCGGGCAGCGTGGAGAAAACCCAGGAAGAAACACGTGCCAGATTTATTGTAGCAGTTCCCCCACGTCCCTTCTCTAGTATCTGTCCTTGTCAAAGACGGCCAGCCCCTTTCACGGTCCATTGGCCTCAAGGGAACTGCTTGTCTCTGGAGAATTGCGTCTGTCTCCTTCGTCTCTCTCCAAGTCACACTCATCTATTAGCATGCCAGTAAGTTGTGGTTTGGTTTGGTTTTTTTTCTTTGTGGGATATTATCCTTGTGGACTGCCCTTTTGTGTATGGCCATACACCCTTCCCCCATGCATACTTTCTCCTTCCTTCCTAAGGAGTTTCCCTAAACAATGAAAAGAAACAGGAAGCCACTTGTGGCCTCTTTCCCCTTCCCTTTCACTGACAAGCATTAGGGCTTTTTACACGGTGACCTTGAAGTAGCCTTCCTTTCCCAGCTCAGGCTGGTAGTGGTGATCCACGTACCTTTGAGGGAGGACAAAGACAAAAAGGAGGAGAAATAATAAAAATGAAACAAAATAAAGAAAAAGAGAAGAAAAAGAAAAATCTACCCCAGACTGAGGAATTCAGAGATGAAAAAGAAAAAAATAAAAAACACCACCCAAAAAAGCAAGGAACCCAGTTCACCTGTGTAGGCTCAGCTGTCTCTGAATAGCTGCCCCATGGAGGTGCAATTGCTCTGTATTATGTTCTATAGGTCAGAGTCACTGGGTGACTGAGAGCTTGCAGTCAGATGCCTGGGGCTTCCTCTTCCCACAAGAGCAGTAGGGAAAGAAACAAGTTTTTTTTTTTAAAAACCAGAAAATTACAGTTTTTTTCGATGGGCTTATCTTAAAATGTTACTCCTATCAGTATCAATGGAAGAGGCTTGAGTAAATTATGGCCATTTTCAGGAGTGCACACTTATCCAAAGGTGTTCAGCTTCACTTTTTCGTTGAGTTCCTGCTGACAAAACTGCTCTGTGTAATGGCTGAGTGTCAATCACCGGCGGACGCTGTTGTGTTCGGTGGAAAGTACTGAGCAGCTCAAAGAGGGGGTGTTAAAAACATAACCACTGTGTGTTCCTTATTGTGATTTTGACTTTGCTTTTCTATTTTATTTGCTTATTAATTCCTCCTCTAAACTGCACTATTTAAAAACACATTTGATAAAATACCTTTTTAAAGGTTATGGTAATGAGCAAATTACACAGTTTCAGAGCATGTCAAGTATCAACATGTCAGGAAGGTACTTCACTGTGTCTTTGACACACTAAAAGATTATTTTCCTTAGACAGGTGAGGACAATGCTGACTAAATGACTTGCCAAAGTCCTCAGGTGTGTCCAACAGAACTGTCTTAGGAACTTCCCTCATAATCAGTTCATACCCTGGCAGGAATATTAATTAAATACAGTCTTTTCCATTCCTTACAGACGATGTTATTTGAACTTTCCTGATCTCATGGAGTTGGGCTCATTTATCTTTTTTTCATTTCTACAGTAGCTTTGCTGGGTCTGTGATGACTTCCATCTTCTTCCATGCAAACAGCTGCATTCAGGAAGCAGACAAGGGAGGAATGGCCCTTTTTGCCCCCCAAACCACAGAGATACAAAACCAACTGCCCCCAAAAGTTTGCAAGTGAAGTGAAACACTTTTAATTCCTCTTCCTTGCCTTTGGTGTTCTTGACTTGACTTCCATGCTGATTTTATTGATTTACTCTGTTTTCTTGATTCCCCTGTCCTAGCTCTTCTATAAAGGAACAATGGCTGATCCTACCGAGCTCTTGCTGGAGATGGTTGTCTGCGAGACTCAGCTCAGCACCCTGAATTTAAAAGCATGCAGGACAAGAGCTCTGATTATCTATCTGATCTTAAATACAATCTGGGCTGTTCACATGCCTGTTACCAGTGTGAAGAATTTATTTGTATTACTGAAATTGGCTCCTTTTGAAATGCAAGGAGCATTCATGTTTGCCATGAGGCACTCTCTTCTCTTCCCACCAAAGCTTGCATTTTTGAAACCCACTTCTTTATGCGTGTGCTATGGAGAACCTGTTGAAGGACAATTATATGTTATCTAAGGTATCATTGTAATAACTCCTAACCCACAAAAAGCATGAATGCATCCTTTATTGATGCCTCGTGCTTCTTTCAGCTTTACATCCAATGGATTTCCTCATTGTCACTGCACATTGAGTTCAAACCTGTAGTGATTTTTCCATTAGAATCTTAACTCTTTCTGCCTCAGTTCAGCAAGTATTTCCCGCCTTCAGGCCTTCCAGTTCCACCAGAAGTCTTTGTCCTTCACCATTCCTGTTAATTCAGATTCCTTATGTGGGATCCAAACAAAACAATTCTTGCTCTTTCTGTTCCGGCCAATCTGCTCTCATGGTGATAATTCTCTGAAACCAGTGGTGAGCGGACCTCTTGGCATTTCACAGAGATTAATGAGTTTGTCATCTCAGTGTCCCCCAGAGGCAAGAAAACTTTGTGCAAAAAAAGGAAACTGGGAATCCAGAGAGATTAATGGATTTGGTGAAGATAACAGAAAAGGTAGTGGCACAGAGGTGACAAGCTCTGATTTAGCTCACAGTCCTGTCCTCACACCGTGAGTCATCTTGCCAGGAAAAACTGCTAGTACTTAGTAGTAAGTTTGGTTTTTTAACATAGAATATAGCCCATGTGGCTTCTTACAGAGGAAAACAAGAAGCTATTTATCTATTCCTGAAGAAATGGATAATTTAAGGCAATAGCAAATACAGAACACAAGAGGAGTTGCCTTTATATTTACAGGTGTCCAGGGAGAGAAGACAGGGCAAAAAAGCCCCAGTCAATGAGTTCATCTTGCAAGCTGACTCATAATAATGGACAAAAAGTGAGGTGCCCAGACAGAATGAAGAGATGCCTCTATGGAAGTTACTGATTTACTAGTTCCTTGTTCAGTATTTATATACATTGGACCAAATATTACATGTAAGTGTAACACCTCCACCCTGATAACTTTTGTTGATGTTGAGGTGAAGCCCAAATTCTGCTGTGCACTTGCATACCCTTGAGATACTGGAAAACAGGAGATTTTTCTCCCAGTGCATCAGGTTTGTCCCAAGGTAGATGTTCAAGTAAATCAGGAAAGATTCTTGTAGTAATACAGAGAAGCACAATGAGTATTATTTGTACATCACTGAGCATGTTTTATTTTCACTGATTAGAAAATATTTCTTCACAGGAAGGGATTCTGTGTTTCATCCTTTCTCAGCTACCACTGTGTAGAATAAAATTTAGTGCCCCATATAGAAAAGGAATGTGGGGTTGAAACTTATCTCTGGTTATAATCTATTCTGACCTGTCAGTACATATTGTGACCCTTCTTATTTACACAATATTTTTTCTTTTTAAGGGCTTGAGACAGTTTAGGAACACCATTGCTTTCCATGAAGGTAGGGTTAGGCACAAGTGATGCAGACTACTTTGTGGTGATTTTTAAATGACCTTTTCAAATACATCCAATTAATGAAATTCATTTTAACTTATCCTGTATCACTGATTGAAGTGAAGAAGTTCATTTTTGCCTTGAAGGTGGAAAATGTACTGAATAGTCTTTGCTGAAAGCTTTAATCAGATTTCGGTGGGATTGCCTTCCTTCTGTACTGGTGGAAAAAAAAAAACCTTCCAGATGTCCTTAACTTTTAACTTTCTGTGACTGTCTTTTTCTGGGTCTTCCTGGAAATTCTTGATGTAGAGTGGCAGGTTTCTATGACATCCCCTGGGCCATCTTTGTGAAGACAGAAGTCTGTCAAGCAAATTAAAGACCTTCACTGAATTAAAATACAGAATTTGGGAATTAGTTATGTAACATTCAATTCCTCCTTGGCCATTGAACAATTACAAAGAAGCAAAATTTCTCTACATTTATGCTATGAAATAAGTGACATTTGCTCTCCAGACTTGACAAGTGACTAGTCTGGTCTGGTTTATATAGTAGTAAATATTAAGTCTGTTAACCTTCCTGGAATGTAGGTGTCCTCATTTGAAAATACCATTAAGTAAGTTCCCCTGTTTTGTCCACCTCATTAAGATTTGTCAAAAACAAATGAGGCCTGTGTTCAGAGAGAATTGCTTTATTTCCTATGCCAGAGGCGCTTCTCTGATGCTAGATGAGGTCACTCATGATGTTGTTCGTATCATCATCCCACACAGCTTTGCATGAGCAACTTCTGCAATGTTAAACTGCTTTGGAATTTTGTCAAAATTTAGATTTTGGGTGCTTTTATGCGTAATTCTTCCTCTATTTAAGCACTTCCTTTACTGCTTCTTACACCAGGGATGCAAGTTGTCACCGCACCCACTCTCCATACTGCCTAAGTTTTCTAATTCTTATACTATTTTGTTCTTCTCTGTTTTTTTTTTTTTTTTTTTTTTTTTTTCCCTGGGAGGGGAGGTAGAGTTTTGGATGTCTTACTCAACTTGCCAGACTTTATTGCAGCCTCTTTTAGTGTTAGCCTCATCCAGATGGAGCTTTCATTTATGAGCTCTGCTGTCCAGAACAGTTAATTTCTCAACTACAATCCACCCTGCTTGCAACTGAGATGATAGATTTATTTATTTTTTTCAGCAAGTGCATGTTGCTGTGAAGTACTGCTGTACCTTCCCTCTGTCTGTCTTGTGGTTTGTCCTCATGCCCTATTGTTGCTCCCTCTAAAAAAGGCACAAGCAAACTGTGTTGTGGTCCTTGTGCCAGAGCGAGAAGCAAAAAAGAAAAAAAACCCAAGTATCAACTTTGATTTTATGGTTTCCTTCAGTTTTGTCTCCCTGACGTTTCTCTCCCTTTGTTCATTTATCACCTGTGTTGTTCGGTATTTTATTTTTTCAAATGTGTCTCACAGCAGGAATGAAAAATGTGTTTTTTCTAAGCGAGGCCGCAGCTGAATCGGCTGTGCAGATCCTGCTTAAACCACTGAATGTGCGAGGCAAAATCATCACCCATCCTCTCCCCATCCTGCTCGCTCTGTGCCCCTTGCAGGGAAACTCGTTGGGGTTGGGGAGAGGCTGCTGGTGCAGAAAATGCCGTCACGGTGCGACTTGTGGCTCGCTCCTGATCGCTGGCACCCCACGCGTGTCCGCGGCCGCCCTGCGGCGCTAGCCAAGGTGCTGAAGCGCGGCCCCGCGGCGGGCGCACCCCCGCGCAGCAGGTCCTGGGTAAAAGGGACTGCTGCGGGGGTTGTGTTCGTAGATGTTGTGTTCGTAGATGTTGTGTTCATCCCGTGTGACGCACCGGGCCAGGCTGAGGTTTGGTGCTGTGCTGCAGAGGCCCGACTGTAACATTAAATTAGTTCATGTGGTAGAAATGTACATCTGAGACACTAGAGATATTAAGGTATTGCCACGTTCTAATTGTATTTTCTTAAACTGTTTATGCAGAAAAAATAATACATTATGTATTAGATGTTTTAATTGAAAATATTTCTCATAAATAGTTTTCAGACTTAGTGAAATCACAGTTGTTGGGTGTTGGGGTTTTTTTTGTTTTGGTGGGGGTTTTATGTGTGGGGTTTTTTTGTTTGTTTTTTTAAAAAGGATAAATGTTTAAAAATTTCTGAGCATATAAGGATATTTAGAACATGTAGCACCTTAGCTGACTATGAAATGGATCTAAGCAGCTGCTTTCAGAAAATTTATTGTGTATTTAGTGCCCTATTTTTTTCAAGTATTAGGAGACTGTCTGTACTAATGTAATCTATCTGTAGGAAGCAGAAACCTAGCAGTAGAAAGTGTTATACTAAGCTGGATCTTCTCTTGCCCTGTGAGATAGTTCTGCTATTGCAGCTAAGCAGAATGCTGTGATCCTGTAAACACTTAGGGTCACAAAATGGTTCCATAATACTTTGGAACAAGAACTTAACATCCTAAAGTACTTTGAATATTCAGGAGAATATTGATACATCACTGCTGTATCTGCTGTATAACCGGGCTTTTCAATACAAGAAGTTAAAAAGCAGATTGCCAACATTCCATTTATACATCTCTCAGCCAACCTGAGGGATGGTTATTTATTAAACTGATCTTGCATGGAGTCATGATGGTGACTGAAGGGGGATGCAATGACCTCCTTGTCAAGCAATGGTGCTGGCAGAGCTAGAACACCTCTATTTCACCCCCATCTTAGGTAATCTTGCCCAATTACTTTAAAATATACCACCTGTGACCACAGTGCCTCAGTAGCAGAATGGGAAATAGAAGCCTGACTCTGAGATTCTTCTGCTTTACTAATTGCATTTTCACTTCACAATAAAGAATGTACATGAGGGAGCTGTAACTTCCCTGGTCCAGCCAACAGTTTTTTATTTTTGATGAGTGTATTTATTCACCTATGATCCTGTCCTGAGCTTTTGTAATTTTATTTATTGCTATGCTTATTTGTAAAAATGAGAAAATCAATACAGTATTGGGGGAAGGGAGGGAAAGGAAAAAAAAAATCACTCAGAAGCACTACAATAAATTTACTGCAGGATAGAAAACTCCAGAGACAAAAAGTAGATAAATGCCTGATGATAAAGACTGAAGGAAAATCTGAATCATTCATTGATTCATCATGTCTTTTCTTTAGTATTTATAGAGAGCCAAATAAATAAGATAAAGGCAAGAGATAATCCCAGTAGCCTAATGAGAATTTTACAGTCACCATAAAGACCGGCCTTCTGACAACTGAACACAGCAACGTGCTCTATAGATTTGCATTTAATAAGGAGCTAGAGGATCTTGTGGACTCATCTGAGCATTAGATTAGCTCAGCTGTCTTGAGAAACCTCACTGGTTGTAGCCTGAGCTAACTCTACAACCTTGGGGTATTTTTAGGATTTGTAAGCCTTATTTGTTTCAGAAATGAGGTCATGTGACCATGTCATAGAATTCCACTTTTTAGCACCTTCCTATTAGCTGGATGTTTTGACGATTTTAATGAAACACAATAGAAAAGCAGAGGCCTCTATGAAGTATGGTTACAAATTTCATTGAACTATGTGGTGAGGAAGACCATGACGATTATCCCACTTAAAATAGAATCTGGATTCTGAGGCTCAATGACACATTGCCCTGAAATAAGAGGTATGTGAATCCCCCATTTCTTGATGAGACAGTTTTAGTGAAAGTCTACATCCATCTAAGGATGACAAATCCACAGGAAGTCAGTCCGTTCAACTAAGCTAACAGTTACCGTACTGTTTGGGAAGATTGTGTGTGTGTGTTATTCTTGTTTGTTATGTTAGGAGAGGAACTCATGTATTTTCATTTTTTTAAGACTAGTGTGTCATTTAGGGAATCATACTTTTCAAGAAGGCCAAAAGTCAATATTTATTTGTACACATAGCTTTGCATTCCTTTTCACTGAGGTGGCATATGTGGTCACCAGAGCAGTAGACAATCCTTGGCTTGAATAGCTTGCAGACTGCAGAGAAAGACAGCCAAAGTAAAGAGGAAAGGACAGGCTCCAAGATGTATAACCACTATGGTAACTGGCAAAGTTCTCTTGGTGTTTATTGTTTGCAATGGACCTCTGCCAAGTTACAGTTTTTGCTCGTGAACAAAACAAGAAATTAATTTTTTTTTCCTGGCTGGTGCAGAAGTGGGACTTTCCAAGATGACAAAGGCTGAGAATACTTGACTGAAGTCCTCCGCACTGTAAATCTTTTCTTAGCTCTTCTATTGCTGTTCTGCTGGTTTCACTCCCATGCAGTGCATTCTCTTTTCCCAGGTCCTCACAGAGGATCTCTTAGGTGCTTGAAAAGTTATGATGGGTTCTGCTGAGCAACACCAGTGAACAGAAATGTCTTGTGATGTTACCACGCTGGCTTCACTGTGAACTGCTGTCTCTGTGGAGGCCCTGGCCCAAAGGAGTGTGAGAGGAAGGCGTATCAGTTTCTCTAGAAAGGCTACTGTTTTGCATGGAATATTTGGTAGCATTGAGCAAACTTTTGGGTCTCCCAAGGATTTCTTTTTTTCTTTATCCTTAACGTATTCTTTTTCTCATTATCTGTGCTTGGCTTTTATATAATAAACAGTTAGTAGTTTAGGGACTGGATCTAAAAGACTGCATATTTTCTTTGCTTATGCACCCTGATTCTACAGCTGAACCAAAGCTCTTACTTTCCACAAGACTTAAATTGGATTTTTATTCAGCAGCCAAATAATTTAGAGAGTTTCTCTAATCTCTGCTATTCTGTCTCATTAAGAGCAAAAGAATTGTCACTTCCACTCACCCTCATTGATAAAACAGCCTGTAGTAACTTTGCCTGTAGCTTGAAGGCTGCTTTTGTTCCCCAAAATTAGTTTACATTTAGCCTATATTAGTTATTCCCCTAGATACCGTGTCCCAGACAGCCCGGTATTCAAGAGTCCTTGCAAATACAGAAGAATAACACCAAAGATTCTCTACAAAGACCTCATTGTAAGACTAAAAGGATTTCCTGTGAATGAGGGCTACACATGGACTTAACACTGCTGGGAGCAAGAACATACAAGGAGAAACCAACTACATAGTGAAGCCAAGATATTACTGTTTTTTAATGATTTCTTGCTAGATAGGGAGAAGAGGTCTTTTCCCAAGGAGCTCATGATAATACAGCATTGCCAGAAACACAAGGGAGAATGTTGTATGGAAGGAAAAAAGTGAGCCTTGAAGGAAGAGAGGAAGCTCTGAGCTTTCTCCTTCTTTCTGTTCTATTTTACTCACTTACGTGAGGTGTGAATGTAACTGATGGGCAATGCACGCTGCCTTTTCTGCAGCAAGAGATTCCACTGGGATATAATGATTTCTTAGTCCTACATTACGGCGGCAGTTCAAAGGGGTAGCAGAGCACAACTTAAAGTAACATAATTCGTAAGACATACGCCATAGGACTGCTCACTAGAGCAGACAACAAAAGCCTGTAAGGAATCTCTAGTAACCATTTCCAGAACTGCATGGAAGGTGGTATATATTTTACATGAACTTTTCCTTAAGAAATAAAAAAATAATCATGATAAATGGGAATGGAAGTAATAGAGGAAAACACTAGAAACTCAGGAGTAGATGTTGATTTTGCTAAGTTAAACTTAAAAATGTCTTTTCACACACACATAAAAAGCCATTTATCTAGAGCATTTCCCCCCCACCCCTCATTTGTATGTTCTCCTAGCTTGGAGAGCTTTAAATAAACTTACATTTTTATCAACAGGGATCTTTGTTGTTATCACACATCGGTGCAAGATAGGAGTAACTTCAGCCTGAAAATACATAAAGGACAGAAGATTTTGGGGTCAACCTTCTTCATATTAAATACCACTAATCTTATGCAATTTGGGAAAGAATTAATATTCATTTCAGTGTATTTCAAATGGTAAAGGGAGATGGATACTCTTTCTGTAGTGTTTTAAACATTAAATAAAAATTAGCGTTGCATGCTCTGTGCAATATAGGCTTAATTGCTCAGTTCCATGTTGGCCAAGGGATGGTTTCTTAACCAGAGAGTATTTGGGAGTTTATCGCTTCTAGAGTGTGGCAGAATCTGATACTCATTTTGCTGAATAAAGACACAGAGCGGTGGTCTTGTTTGTGCTGCCCTTACCTCTTTGTGACAAAATATAGCACGGTTTTGCTTGAAACCAAGACCAGCTTACCTTTTATCCTATCTCTGACCATAAGCAGTAGGGGATGCTTAGGACAAGGATGAGAACAACTACACTCTACTGTCTCATTTTTGAAAGCAGCTCAGAAGCTCCATGAAAGATAGGGCACAATGTACTAGCCTGGATTTTGACAACCTCTCCATTGCTGATCCACAGAATTATTACCTCAGTTTTATCTTTAAAATGCATCTGGCTGGAGCTAGGTCTGGAGTCGGCATTTAAGTATTTCTGCAGTGCAGAAAGTCAAGCTTTGTTCGTGTGTCTGTATGAGGTATTTATTCTGGGCTTCACTTCACCTTCTGGTGGAGAAATTTCCATGGTGTTCAAAAAGGAAAAGAAGCTCTGAGGATGCCTACTTCTTCTCTGTCAGGTTAAAGGTAGGACTGTCAGGCCTTTTCATACCTTTTTGTTCTTTTCTGTTTTATCTAATGACACCTTGTTCGTGTTTTCTCTTCCCTAAAGCTTTAGTGATGAATCTTGTAGCTGTCGCACCAAAACCATTACGTGCTGAACTGCACTGATGTAATCTGGCTCTTTCTCTTTCCTTGACCTTTTCACCTCTTTCCTCCATGCATTCAGCCTCTCATCTTTATAAGAAAAACTCATACTCGAATCATAGCGACCTCGGAGCCTCAGTTGGTGAGAAGCTACCTCGGTTTGTGTTCTAAGCCATAATTAGTGTCAGTCAGTGTCAATGGCATGAGAAACAGTTACATGCAAGAGAGGTTAGAGACTGTTCTTTAGGCTGAGTTCACAGTGGGATAGGTGGGTGACCACTAACTGAAATCTGTGTAGATGAGTAATCTAACAGGATGCTCGACCTCAGCATGTAGTTGCCAGGTACAATTTCAGATCATAGTTTTTTTCATGTTACAGTATTAGTTTTGATAACCATGCCGAGACAGATGGCTTTTTGTTGGCTTTCCAAAGCAGAGGAATAATTTGCCGAGCTGTAGCTAGTGTAATGAGAAGCCAAGTAAGTTGAAGATGAGGTAAAACCAAAGCATCTGTCAGTCCTTGTGTGCCAACTTTTAGATGCCGCAGACAAACTAATATTTCCACACAAAAAAGTAGTGACTGATATAGATTTGTGTAAAAAAGATGGCATTTGATAACAATGCCACAACAGATGTCATTGAGTCCATGCTTGATTTTTACTACTGCTCTGTGCATTTTTGGAAGAGATACTTGCTCTGCACAGCTTGTATGGAGTATGTTCATTATAAAATTTTATTTTTCAGGAAACAATGAGATGGAAAATTTGTAGCTAATCTGATATTGTCCTTCTTTATCATGCTTCCTTAGTGGTTAGGGAGAAAGAGTTGATTCTTATTTGATTCCTTTTCAATCCTTTTTATTTGAGAGAAGTGTCTATACATATAACTATATACTGTATATAATATAAAAATCTTAAAAGAGAGCTCTCTATTAAAATACAATGAAAAATTTGAGGTTACTTGCATTATCCAATATTACATTTTCTTGCATGTGTCAGGGAAAATGTGTAATTATATCTTCCCTATTCAAAGAAATCCTTCTCTTCACCTTAATCCTATTCTTTCTCATCTTCTTTGATGAGAGAGAACAATGTTTCAAAAGTTCCCCTTTAAGAGCGAAGCTTGTAAAAAGAAACCCATGGAATACTATAGCCTACTTGACTCTTTCTCCTTGGTAATAGCTGTGGTAACTTAATAAAAGCAGTTTCTATCTAGGTCAAAATTATTTGAGGCATGCATACTTCACGTAAAATATATATATTTTTATTAAATACCTGCTATGATGTGGTATCATCTGCTTAGTCTGCATTGTGTGTTGAGAGTGCGAGGAGCCCAGTGGGAGTTGGTGAAGGGGAGCACTTATTCCTCAAAGGCGTGAACCTGGCAAAATCTAAACATTTATGTCCAAGCCCTTCTCAGAAATAGAAAAAACAGGTCCACAGGTCAGTGAGAGGGACGCTGAGGAGAGAAAAACAACACTTGGGGGAGAGTAGAGGAGGGAAGAATGTTCCCCCAGGTACAAGAGCATCCCAGCACAGGCCTGTGTGTGGCTGGCTGTAAACTTCAAACAAAGGGATCCAACGCTAAGTAGCTGCTTATTTTTATTGTGTTTGTTGGTTGTGAACAGCAGTGCAAATGTTGTTTTGCTGGGTGCAGGGGTGGGGAGGAGGGAACGCAGGTGAAGCTTTGTGTTCAGCGGGCTGCTGGGGAGCAGCATTGACCTGCTCTTGCCAAAGTCTGTTGGTAGGAATGAACCATAGCCAAGAGTCAGAAGTCCAGTTTGAGGCAAAAAATGGTAACTGGTAAACTGTATAGAGGTTGAATCTGAGGGGCAAAGATATAACCTGTTGATTAGAGAAACAAATAGTGATGTTTGATTGATTCTTTTTGCTACCTGAAGCCCAGAAGCACGGAAGAGCAAAACCCTGAGGTTGTAAAATGCTTGCACCGTGGGTTAGCAGATGCTCGCAGCCAAGGGAGTGCTCTTAGACCTTGCCAATTCTTCAAAACACTTTTGTTTGCCAACCAGCATTACCTCTGCCTTATCCGTGCTGAACTGAAGTCTAACATGCTTTCAACCAATACCAGATTTTTGCCAAGTGTTGTAAGAGCAGACATTTTTCTCGCAGTAGATTTAATTCACTGTTTTTCTCTCCATTTCATAGCATTCAAAAGGGTGCTTAAAACATGGAGTTAGAGACTAAAATTACCATATTTTGGACAATTATCATTGAGTTTAAATTGACTATCCTAATGGAGATCAGCTATTTTCAAAATTCTGCTGTCTCTCTGGTTTTACAGTGCATTTTGTAGATTGCTAATGCCTTATAGCTCTACATAGTATTTTAATTGTATTTGTATCCTTATGAATGTGAAATGCTATCTCATGGTTTTGAATATTTAAACCAAACCGTCTTAAGGACTGTGCTCAGTAGCAAATATATAGTACACAGAAAGTCTGCTAGTGTGGAAGAATGGAATAAACAGACCTGAGCTAGAGAGAGAGATAGAGACAAACACCATCGAACTTCTTGCTTCTGCACCTCTGCAGGAAAATCTGGCTCATTCAATGTTCTTTGTTGTGCTTAAATGTTCATTTATTCAATATAACATCTACGAGAACTTTGCTTTCTCCCAGATACTACACGCAAAACCTTCATTTGATAAAGTCAATGCTGATAATATCTTTGGATGTTATCCTTGGAGACAGTTTGGGTTTCTTTATAGCTTTAAATGTTTGCATAAGGCTGGAAATCGTGACGAACTAGAATATGTATGTCTTTGCAACGTGGAAACTGAAGTTAAACAAGAAGATAAGTAGGGGTGTTCATGATGGTCTAGAAGAAGAAATGATGCTGTGTGTTGAGACACAACAAACTTGGGTTCAGTTCCCAAGCTGTCTAAATGTTTCTTGCAGAATATTCAACATTTTTTTTTCTCTTTGAGTTTACCTTGTGTGTGTTTTATTGGGAAATGTTTTTTGTTTTCCTTTGTGACACAATGAGAGGCTTAAAACTCTGAAAGTTCTGAAAGACTCAGATCCAACGAGGAAGACCAAGCCTGTACTATAGCAAAATGCACTTCAACATTGCAGGCTAGTTTTAAAAACAAATAGCTGAAGACATAAAGGCAAAGGCAGCAAAATTAGCTCATCATACTGGGAATAAGTGATAATAACTGGAATATTGAATACAAAAATTCTAGAAAATCAAAATACAGATTTAAAATTTGCAAGTTTATTTAGTATAAGAATATTTTTAGAAGATGAGCACATAAATATCATACTTTAAACGTGGTATCATTAAAGATGATCCAAGAAGCTAACATAATTTTGTTCTGTATCACTTTCCTTAAGTACTATTTTGCTTTAATACTGAGCATAATAGATGACTACACTTCTGGTATATCATAGATTACATTTGTTAAAACAATATTCTGATGAGCCACTTGTACAGTGCCAGCTTGAAGTAGATTTAATCCTTTTTCCTGACCTCTCTGTCATTCTTTTGTGTATTCTCTGTGCTGTGGTTTCCACTGGCCCCTGTTTGTTAATGATACATTTTATTAGTACCAGTTAGAATAAATTGATCTGTTAGGTTTAGAGCAAAGATATTAATAATGTTTTCAACCTTAACACAATGAATATATCATGTACATTGCTGTGCATACACTTCAAAATACAGAGTCACTTCAATCTATGCAGTTTCTGCAATTTGTGAGTTGGATGTAATGTTTTATTAGAATACAACTCATAAACCACTTTGTCATCCAGGATACACTGTTTCCTCTTTCAGGTGATGAATTTCAGTCAGAAAAGTGTTCTTTACATCAAGGATTAGTTAAAAAAACAAACAAAAAAACAACAATCAAAAACCAAACAAATGAAAAAAGCCACCACCACCACCAAACACACACAAAACCTCCACCAACAAACAAACAAACAAAAAAAAACCAAAACCAAACAAACATCCACAAAGATAATATTTTGGGGCTTCAATAGTTTTCTGTTTGCTTCAGCAGGTGCTTGCACTGTGACCAAAGCAAACACTGACACAAGGAAAAAGAGTAAAATGTAGCTCTCTCTACTCACATATTCATGAAGTTGAGCAGGAATATATGAAGATGAGGACTAGGCTCACATCTTGCATCATTCTGCTTAACAGAGTGAAGTTATTGTCAGTTGATAAAAACGCACCTACAGCATGAAAATTCTGTCCATAAATTCGGAGTTTTCAAATTAAATGAAGAGTTATGGTTTTACTTAAATATATGTATGTCTACTATAAAGTATTAATTCAGTTTTAAACTCTTCCCCACAAGATAGGATTTAACTCATATCTGGTATTTCTTTTCTCTAAATTGGATTAATGGCACTACAGGGAGGTGCCATTGCACCTGACATCTAATCAGTTAATGATCTGAAGGGCCAGAGGAAAGCATTAGGGTGTTTCAAATACTGGGCCTAGCTGCAAGCTGTTGTAAACTGGCACCAGCTGCGCTATTTTTGTTCAGTGATGTCTTCATGGGTTGCTGTTCTACTGTTTAGAAATGTTTGTTATCATTTTTTTTCAGTTTGGAGTGCAGTTTATTGCTTTCATATTAAATGTATTTAGCTGGGAAGCAGGCTAAATTCTAGCATCTCCTAACATCCTGTTGTATCCTTCTGGGGACTGTGTTGCGTGTACTGTCTCTCTGGCTCACCCTTCTTTCCCTGATCATCTCCCCTCATGATAGGACCACAATCTCCCAAGCACAGAGGATACTTTTAGATTTTCAAGGTTATTTTACACCTAAGGATTGTGTAGGTGTGCACTTTGTGTTCATTGCTCTGGGATGACCCAGAAATATGCCCTCACGGCGAAGAAGGCCAACAGCCTCCCAGACTGCACAAGGAAGAGCAATGCCGGCCCCTCAAGGGTGGTGATCTTCCCATCTACTCAACACCGGTGTGGGCCCATCTGGTGTGCTGCACCCAGGTCTGAGCTCCCCAGTACGAGACATGCACTTACTGGAGAGAGTACAGCGAAGAATCGTGAAGAGGATTAAGGGATTGGAACATCTGTCATAGGAGGAGAGGCAGAGAGAGCTGGGACTGCAGCTTAGAGAAGAGGAAGCTCAGGAGGACCTTATCAGTTTGTATGAATACCTGATGGGGGAGTAAAGAAGACAGTGGTGCTCCATGACAGGACAAGAGGGAATGGGCTCAAACTGAAATACAGGAGATTCCATTCAAGCAGAAGAAAAAACTTTTTTATTGTGAGGGTGGTCAGGCACAAAACAGATTGCTTTGAGAGAGGCTGTGGAGTCTCCATCCTTGGAGATACTCAAAACCAACTGCATGCAGCTGGCTCTAGCTGGTCCTGCTCTGAACAGGGGATGGGACTGGTTGATCTCCAGATGTGTCTTCCCACCTCAGCTGTCCTGTGATGAGACCCCAGACCCTGCTACTTTAAGTAGCAAATGCAATACTAGATCTCTGGTATCCTATCTGTTCTCATGCCCATCTGCTAGAATGGCATTATGCCCACTCAGGAGGTGCTATGCCAGTTTCAACAAGGCACAGGTGCCAACCAAACATAGATTTAGAATGATACCCTGCATAAGATCCTCCTGGTAGTCAGTAATGCCAAATTAGGCCCCCATGCTTCATTACGAGGGACCACATCTGTTGAGGCTTGTGGGCATTGTACCATCAATTACAGCCTTTATCCTCTCTTTCTCTTTCCTGAAAGGTTTAGTGAATGGAAAGCAAAATTTATGAGCTAGTCAAGTGCCTTGAGAAAATCTGGGTTTTTCCCTAGTGATGTCTGTCTTGAAATCTCGAATTTCAAGCTGCTTGTATTTATATGTTTCTCTTAAACATACTTCACTATACACTAGATTTGTTCCCGAAGACAACAAAAGAAAAGATACTGAAAAAGGTATTCTTTCTTGCCATTTGATACCACAAGAGAAGGATTATGTGCAATTTGTTTGATATCTGTTAGACCCTGAAGCGTTATTTGCACTGGTACCTTTTTTTAGTAGGATAAAACACACTTCAAGAAAATTTGGCCTCGTAGGTAAAGATGAGTGGCAAAGTGCTGACTTAGGGCTACCTAGCTCACTCAGGAGCAATTATCTGTGCCTGGGGTAGTCTGTAGAATATCTGTCCCTCCTGTCACATAGGCTAATTTGGAAGTTTGCTATGCAAGGAAGATACCTCCTGAGTCTTTTCACTGTTGGCCCTGAGTTATCTTGACCTCTGCTCAGTGGGTTTCCTTCAGGATTTCCCTAAACTAGAGCTTGTGATTTAGCATGAATTAAATAATTTAAGCAGGACTGAGTAATGCTAGAGTGGGGGTGAAGAATGCAATGCAGGAAACTGTCTAGAGCAGAGGAGTCTAGATGACATGATTAGGGCTGACAGCCTGGCCTCTCTGTAGTGTTTCATGATTTACCTCAGGGTGTAGCCAAGGGGAGGGCGGCACTGCTTTATACCTGCCCACGCCTTATATTTACCCCGGTGGGAATCGGCTTGCGTTAATTAGCAGTCAGCTTAATTTGAGTTGCACCAGCCATTAAAGCACAAGCCCGAACAAAGCCCTGCGATCCGTCGGTGTGTGCTGGTTCCTCGTTCAGTGGGTAAGGAAAGGCAGCGCTGCCTCCCAGCCGGGCCTGCGCAGGCAACGTGGGGCCGGGGGCCGCTGGAGCTTCAGGCGCTGAGCCCCAAGTGGTGCCACGTTGTTCCCACTGTGCCTCACGCCGCTCCAGCTGATGGGCAAACCAGCTGTAGCGCCGGCTGATAATATAAAGCATCATAACTTTGATGGTGTTTATTCCATGCTTACACCATTAAGAGAAATATGTTTTAAAATATCGGCGATTCCTACAGACTGAATTTTGTTCTCGTAATGATACAAATATTGATATCCGAACGTTTCATTATTTATGCACCATTAGGTATTCTGCTCGTGGCCTTTCCTGCGTCTTCCCATCTGAACCTGGAGAACATGCTGTCATATGGTTCGCCTATCCTTAAGAGTTAAAGCAATAAAAATAGCACAGCAGGGTCTTGTCCATAAACAATGGAAACATTGCTCTAAATTCAGTACTATTTCTGTTTTTATTATGTGATCGCTTCTTTGTTGTTAATCACTTGCCCTACTTAATTCATTCATTATACTCGAAAGCTTTGAGATTAAACCCCCAGGCAGGATAGCTTCATATGAATCCTTTCTTTTTTATCTGTTCCAAGTTAGATTAAGTCTAGGTCCTGTTTAATGAGGTGCCACTTGCTGGCTTTTCATGCAGAAAGAATTCCTCATACTCAGCGGTATGTATATACCATATAAATTATAAAATATTTTACATTTTTTCTGAATTTCTAACTAATATGTCCTGCAGAAAACATTGTTATTACAAGTTCCCTGGGATATGGGTGGTTGGTTACTTCTGATTTGATTTTTTTTTTCTTTTAGTGATGAATCTTGCTATTCATTTTTCAATTCTTTCATTTATTTTTGTATTTAAATTATGTCATCTCATAGCAGTTTTGTTATTAATGGGAGCGATAAGGCTTCTTATTTGTCTGTGCCTGCAACTCAGTAAGTCAATTATTGGAAGGTCTTCACCAGCCATGTAATGTCAGCAGCCTGCCCATGCCTAATGATGCTTCTGTGTTTATGGTCTAGGAGGGCAAATGTGGCTTAGGCTTGGCAAGTTTATGGTCAACAGTAGCTCAGGTGATGTGGCTCTCACTTCACAGTCTGAGTGATGGAATACTTTTTATGACCACGTTGACTGGGGTTAGGCTTCAGCATGGGTCTAAGGCTGGAACTTGTACCTCTGCATCTTCACTGAGATGCCTTTTGTCGTGGCTTAACCCAAGCTAGCAATACAATCACGATAGCCGCTCACTCACTCCCACACCCCCAAACAGGAGAGAAAATCGAAAGGGAAGGCAGAAAGTTGGCTTGAGGTAGACACAGTTTAATACAATAACAAAATACTAATAAACTATTTTTTTTTTATATATATGTATATATATATAAAACATATAAATAGAATATAAAATAAAATATACTCAAGGCAATTCTTCAAGAACTCTGCCCACACCAAGCAGCCAGTCCCAGGAAGCAGCACCTGGTCTTGAACAGGCGATCCCAAAGCGAGAAAAGAGGAAAAAGGCAGAAAAGCCCAGAGGCCTCTGCAAAATGGCAGGATGGCAAAAAGTCTAAACTAAACACCCCAAACAGAACTCTCCCTGCTCTGACCAAAATAGCGAAGAGAAGAGAATGCGCAAGAGAGTGACCAGAAGATCCTGACTCTCCTTAAACATGAAGCATGATGCTAATGGGATGGACCACTCTTATTGATCAGTCTGGATGTCAATCGAGCTCTTGCCCTGCCTCCACAATGCATCACAACTGTGGGCAGAGCACTCAGACCAGAGCAATTCAAAACATTAAATCTGTTCTGGGGTGTTACCTCTCGTTCTCAAACTATGCCCAAACAATGACCGTGCTAGCTATGAAAAAGAAAGGTTTCTAACTGGATGAAGAAAATTAACTCATTTTCAGTTAAACCAGCATACTTTTGTTGCACTGCTGTTGGGCTCCTTTGCAGCCTTACTTCTGTGGTTAACGAATCTGTTCCACATGGCAGATTCCTGATTCTAATGGCGCTTCCTCTAGGTGCATGGAACTCTTCGTACTGATCCAGCTTTGACTGCTGATTCCGTGCTGGACCCGTATCCATGTTTTTGACTTTTGTACATTCTTCCCCAAACCAAAAAACTGCTTGAAAATGCCCTGCACAGCACTAATGTCATCCCCTGTGTGTATCTTTACACATGTTGCAGGTGGCATGTTTCTCTATGCTAGCCATGAGTGTTGATATATATATATGTGTATATAAAAGGAGAGTCTGGCTATACTGGCAAATCGCACCTTTCTGAAAATTTAAGACATGTCTCTTTTCACATGTTTTTATTTCAAGACAGGGAAACAGAACACAAAACCGGAGTTCAACTATTTTTGTGAAAGCCTGCTACAGATAAATGGTAGGTTATGTTAGCAATGAAAGAGCAGCTTTGTCCTGCTGAGAGAAAGTGATCACGAATAGTCTCTATCGTGAAATGGCTTCTGAAAACCTTATTTTCAGAATTTAAGGCTGCATGCCTCACAGAAATGGAAGGCAGCAATGATGTCCATCCAGGACAGATCATGTTCCACAGTCTCTGGAGAGTTCTGGTCCTCTGTTTTGCCTGCTGAGGTTAGGAGCTCGGTTACCTCGTTCCAAAATAAAGCTGCTTTCCTCAGTACTGAATAACTCTCTTCCGTTGTGAAGCTCTTGCAAGAACTCTTTTGAACATCTTTAAGTGGAAATTGTGACTTGCTCTGTGTGCCTCCTGGGCTCTTCCATCTTGTCATACTCCTTGATGCAAAGTTCTTGGCTATTTCACCTTAAGGGCAGTTGAGAGTCAAGTGTTAAGGAATTTGCATACGGCAGAATAACTAATGAACTGGTAGCATTTGCATTTGACTGTGACCCGGATTAGTTCTACAGGTAGGAAACGTTTTTCTTGTTACTAGTACTACTATTGATATTCAAAATTAGAATCAAGATAAAGCTTCATATTGAAGATTAATATTCAGGAGAAGTAGGAGAAGGACATCAATTTTTTTTTTCTGTTCTTAAGCTGTTGGTAACCCATTTTGAGAACACTGATGGAAACTTAGATGAGAGAGAATAGAAAAAGAGTTTAACTACACCTAAATACTTGGTGTAAGAAATGACTTACTGTTTATTCTTTCTTCCGAAGGAATTGTCAGTCAGAAAGGGTCAATACTAGTCACAGTAGAAAGGATAATTAACTTGGACATAGCACTAGACTTAAGCGTATTTTTTATAATCCTTAACAGAATCTAAGGTTGAAAACTTCTTAATACTTTTTTTGATATACATGAAGAATATGCAGAAGCAGCAGATGGCTCAACATAGTTAAAAATTGAATAATTGCGCTTTTCTGAAATGCCTATGGATATTCAAACATTATGAATGCAAGTACTGGTACATAAATACTATTTCTGAATAGGTGATAGACAGTGCTGCCACTTGTTAATCAATAAAAAACCTGTCTATGTTCATGTCCTTTAAAAAGTTCAGAGTAAAAAACAAGTTAACCAGTTGTTTTCCTTCCTTCTGTCCTCCATTGCTAATTTCTACCACTTGTCACCTGTGAGACATCCAGACCTGGAACAGAAATACCAAAGGCAATTGCAATGCTTTCAGCTCAAGGGGCTGGTGATGTTTCACAGTGGGTTTGCCCCCCACAGCCAGCTTTAGAGAAGAGATCGGTAGCTTTTCAACTGCATAGTGTGATGTTATCAAATATTTTGAACTGTAATCTTGCAATTACTATTAATGTTGCATTAAAAGATTATTTAATGAAGGAGCTCATGCAGAGAACAAGCAATATAATGGCTCCAAGCAGCTTGCCTCCCACATACCTGGAAAAATTCCCTGCTGCTACAGAGGGAGGAAGAACAGTTAGTGCCAGTTCTAAACAATAGGTTTCGCACTATATCTGTTAAGACCTGTTGCTTTTGGCAACAAAAACTGACTCAAAGGCATGAATTTAAATATTAAAAAGTGGTGCTCGATGATTAAAAACAAACAAGGAATATTCTAGTTCTGCTGTGCATTGTTTAGTATGCAAAAGCAGTTGTGGAGGTGTTGGCTGTCTGGGCGTTCCCTTCCACCATGTATTGTTTAACCCCTCTATGCATTTCAGGGCTGGATCATGTTCTGACAAAAGTGTGGGTAACTCAGAAGCAGATGCAGTTGCTCAAGTGCAAAACTTGTTGGAGTAACAGAAGAACTAAGGCTTGAGTTCTCCTTTGGAATTGAAATATGTCTCACATTGTGAATTTATGTGTCTGTTGCTTTAGCGCTCAGTTGGCAGGACTCTAGTATAGCATAACTCACTTTGGTATCTGTGATGATGGCTGCTGGGCATTTCCTTAAGCTTTCGCTTCATGTATCTGTTATTTTCTTTGCAGCACACTGAAAGCCGAGTAAAGTGTGATGATGTTAACGCACAGCTAAAATGTAGACGTCAGCAGTTGCACAGGGGGTTCTAGATTACAGACACTTTCAGAAATTGGTCCACATTAAAGAAAATGTGAAACATGGGCACATTACAAACCGAATAACACGCTTGCACCCATTAAAAAAATTATAATCAAAAGGAAAGGTTACTAGGTCTGGTGAAATTACAGCTATGATGGTCTGAGAACGTAGGCAAAGCAAGCCTTGTAGGAAAATGACTATTTCATGGACAAATGTTCCATGCAGACTCTTCCTTGTGTCACACTTTGCTGATGTGCTTCGGGAAAATCCTCCACGCTGTTCCATTCTCCAATTAAACAGGTGTTAGAGAACAACACCATGTTTCTGGCTTTACAGTAATGTTGCAGAGGACTGTGCCTGAAACAACGTCACACCCTACCACCAGGTGTCAGGGTTTTTTCTGTGAACTGAGTAACATACCAGGCTGTGACAATGTGAACGCTTTAATATACTGGTTGAATTCTTACTATCTTGTATGTCAGTACCTCACTCTATAAATATCTGCAAAATGCTGCGATAACAGTATAGTTGAGAGTCTACTTAGTTTTGGATATCCATCCCTTTGTGTTTTACGTCAGTTGGGTTTGGGGTAGTCAATATCTGGAGTTTCTCCGTCTTAACAACTGTAGGTTGATCTCTCCTGGCTTTGTCTTTTCTTTGCATAAGAGAATTTGGACACAGGATGACCAAAATGGCACATTTCAATCTATACAGTCTATTAACGAGCCATTAATTCTTCCCACGGAGGGAAGCTGGGCCTGCTCTGCTGGTGTCCAAATACCCCCAGTAGTAGCTGTAACCCAAGAACTAGCCTGGACTTCGCCCTCACAGATCTCAGTGGTGTTGCTGGGCAGCGCTCATCCTGCACAGAATTAATAGGCAAAGTCATTTAACAAAAAGCACCTTCGCTTCAATTTTTCACAGCTTTTTTCTTTTTTGCCTTGTATTCTGCTCACTGTGAGTAAAGATACTATGTGTAGAGCTATTTATACAAATTTATTATTAAGCAAAAGAAAATCCTATCTCTGCCAAACTCTAATTGTTAGACTGGATATATGAGCATTCATATCCATTTCTTTACATGTTTAAAGTTCAGTGTTTCCATGCAATTCATTAAACAGTAAGCCTGCTTTATTCTCATCTTTATTTGTGATTTCATTTACAAACCATGAACAATTAGAAGTAATATTTGAAACAAAAGCCTTTGGGGCTATATTAATCAAGGAGGAAAATGTTATTTATGAAATTTATGGGATAAGCACAACTATCAATAGAAGATTGTTTCTACTGCACTCTTCTTTTTTTCTAGGACTCCTAGTCACATTAGAAATGCAAAATTTTGCAGTACAAGTACAACATTTTTTCAATGTATGGTGTATTTTTAAAATGAAAATAATATTGTGTTTAACCTCACAATGTTTGGGGGGAAAGATTGGTTTAATTCAACCCCTTTTACATATGAGAAAAATGCTTAAGCAGTTTTCAGGGCATATGGCCTGGAAAAGGAACTGCATGTCTTGAATGAGTTCCAGCAAATTTCATGTACTCTTCTTTCACTGCAACTTTGTTGATACAGAGGACAAATTAATTCAGTCTTCCAAGTAAGTAACCCTGAGCAGATTGAAAGACTGCCTGTCTCTTTCTCTATAGTCATAATTTTGCATGGTATCTATATTCCACCGGGTACTGAAATCTTCAAAAATATCCGTAAATTCCAAACTATAACCCAATTTCTTTTTGAGTGTTCTTTTCTATGATACATTTTTCTCAACAAACCACTGCTGGCCATGTGTGGTCTCCTCTCATTCCTTCCCTCACCTTTATAGATAAAACAAATGCAACAGAATAAACTAGTGGAAGAGAACAGCATACTGAAAAGAATAAAAAAAAAAAGAAATCGTAGAAATACTTAGGGAAAGAGAAGATTGCGGAAGAAACCTATAGCACAACAACAGTTTTCACCATCTGTTTATTAATTTTCAAACTTAAGCAGAACACGTAAAGTACATAGCAAAAAACAGAGTAATCAATTGTGGGAGGTGCTACTGAACTTACCCAACACCAGCCTTTCAAATACAATCCTGTTTGCCTTCTTCATGAGCTTTGGAAGGTAAGCATGTGGGTTTACAGGTCTAGAACCACAGTTTTACGACTCTATGATAGTGCAGTATCTCCTTCTCTTATCAGTTCAACTAGGAGGAAGAGCTGAGCTTTTAAAATTACTGTCTGCAATGCATTCAGCTTCCGGACACTGATGTATTTTGCCTTTGTTTTTAAGTACCATCCAGTCTCTTAAATGCTTTTACAAATCGAGCTTGAATGCTAGCTTTAACCACTATCTGCAGTGCAACTTATTATTTCTAATGATTACTCCTCCTCTTTGAAATGCCACTCAACTTCTCTTCACTGTAACCATTAAATATAGCTAGACAAAATAAATAAATGAGAAGATTATTTCTAGTGTGCAGACCTTGACAAATGTATCGGTTATATTTCAACAATTTTTCAGTTGGTAATGAAATACTCATCTCTGTTTTCTTTATGCTACTATGCTGTATCTCATGATGAAGCTTCCTGAAGTTTCTTTTAACACTGCTGGTGGTGCTGTTACTGGGAATCTGTGTTAACTAATGAATGTTACATTTATAATTTATTCTAAGCAATCTAAACTGTTGTTGGAAAATAGTCGGTGCCTACTGAAGCTTTATGAATATAGTTGCAGCTTTATGAATAATTTGTAACTATATATTCACTGATTAGACAAAAGTAATGGAAGTTTTGATGCTAGTTCTTACTGGAGTGACACCTATTTAAAACATCATTTTCTTTTTGACCCAGTTATTGTGTAGACAATCAGTATTTTTCTATGAGCGTTCAACAGAAAACCTGTTTCATAGCAAAGTGTCCCTTCTACAAATCCAAAAGAAGCAAAACGTAACCTTTCTTCCATTCCTTAAACAAAAATATGCTAATCATATGTTAATTAATTTCATTAAAAATTAAGAGGAAACATGCAATTATAGTACACAGGTGGAAAACTATTAGCCAAGTATTCAGTATTATATGCAACTTGAAAACTGAGCCTCTTTTCATTATTTATTATTGGCAACCATGCAGTTCTTGGATGCTTACAGTTTGCGTAATGCAGTCATGAATAAGGAAAAGCTTTACATTCTGTTGGTGTTTTAATCACTTTTCTTTATTTTAATCTGTGATCTGGCTATGTCCTCTGTTTTACACAGAGGCTTTGTTCTGAGTTTTTATTCTCAAGAGTTATGGAGCTGAGCTGTATAACTCCCAGCTATTACTGAGAAGCATAGCTTGGAAAGTGAGTTTCTCAAAGTTCAGTGCTGTGTTGTTATGCCAAAAGAAAGTATTTAGCACCAATTAAGTTTGGGCACACTGAATCAAGAATCTGATATTTGTACAGGAGTTTACATATACAGATTTCATGGACACTGCTCTCACTTCTACCCTAAGGCCAAATGCAATAATCACAAATACTGTACTCAGATCACCAGTCTGACAGTCAGTGATGTGGAATGGAGTAGGAAAGTTTTATGAATGATGTAAAACTAAGAGCCACGGAAGTTTAGGTACACATGTTGTCACTATTGCCCTCAGCCCATGGCTGTAGAAGATTCAAGTAGCTAAGAGGACATGAATGTCATAGAAATTGTGCAGTTCCACTACCTGCTTTTAGCATTCTCTGAAATCCACAGATAGGGTTCTTTTGCTGATTAATTAAATTAAAATTAATTCAGGTATATTAATTTAAAATAATGACTGTAAAATAGGTTTGCTTCAAAACCTACATCTATCTGGACTCAGACTGATCTTGACACAACCCTGAAGTGATGTTATTTATGCAGTTTCTGAGGATTTTGTACCCATGCAGCAGAGTGGGGAATCACAGGCAAGCTTGTTTTTCTTGGCTTAGTGTATCTTGAACCTTTCTGTAGAACAGTAAGAATCGGGACAGTCACTGGCTAAGTGTGGGCAAGTTTGCAAATGTGCATATTTAAACTGAAACCTGAAACTTGCATTTCTTCCAATAAGACTTTTGGGAAGATCTACGGAATTCCAAGTGGATTTCATTGTGACCTTTGTAAATGTAAATGTGATTGTTTTTCCCTTTGTGAATGCGTAGGTAGCTGGAAGAGTCAGATATTGTGGTTCTGTTTTCCATTGTCATGCTCTGTGCAGCTTTTGTTTTCTACAGACTCTTACAACCTTTCCTGCCAGTCTTTGAGATTTACGTGTGGGAATACAGACCTGAGTGGTATTGCAGACAGGGTCCCCCTCTAAACAGCCTTCCAGTATGAAAAATTTGATTTTCCTAAGGGAGTGAGTCAAGTTTTGTATGAGACAAGTTGTTATAACGTCAGCCTAAAACTGGACTTCAGCCTCTTCTCAGTACTCCTAGAAGAAATTGTGAGAGTGTAGTTTACACTTTTGGAAATAATATTGACCAGTCTGTTTGCTGGTGTTTAACTCACCGCTTTGTTCTTCCAGAACCTGAGGTCTGCGATGTGTCTGTGCTTTCTGATCTGCCTTGTTAGGTCTCTCATAAAAAATTAAGAGCTGCTTTTTTTGCTGCTCTCATAGCTCACTTGCGAGATTTCTTTTATGTTTCTCCTATTCTTTCTTCATCATTTCAATAGCCTAAGGTGCATTTAATTGCAACCTAAGTAGCTGGCATTCCTTCCGTGCATTAAAGAGTAAATTCTGAATGACTGGACATAAGTAGTACTTGTCGTAGTAAATAGCATATTCATCTCCCCCACAGTCAGACAATTTCATACTGTGCAACTTTTCTGCTTTCTGAAATGTCATCACTTAAACTGTGGCATGATTTTCCCATGAGGACACATTGAAAAGGCCTTTCCTGAAACAGAGGTTGGAAATTTAACCTGCATGTTATATTTAAACCAATTTTACAGCACTCAAAAATTGGATGAATGTGTACAATAGCCACAGAGTAAGAAAGTGTGCTTGCTTTTTTTTTTTTCCCTCCCAGGAACTGGTCCTGAGTTTAATGAGTTTCTCCGGTTTTGAGTTTGATTTTTATTTTGAAGTCACTTGCCTGTTTCGTGAAAGCACTTCTCTATTACTAGGCTTCGCAACTGCAGAAGGAGTTACTTTCAGTTATCTCTCTGAGGTGATATACATCACAACGAAAATTTAGGTTCTGCACGTATCATTTCCTAACCTTGAACTGAATGGCACCGAAGCCGTTCTGAAGTTTAATAGTTTCTTGGATCACGACTTTGCAGGGGAAAGCTCTTCATTTGCTGGTGAAAGATGATGAGGCGTTCTTTTTAGAAAGGACTCTATGAATATGGAAAAAACGGGGAAATGAATAATCATATTTAATCTGAAACGTGTTGACATTTGTTTCAGTTTTTAAATGAGCCGTACAGCAGTGTGTCTGCAGGTAGACAGATGCACTACGATACACAGCAGAGATGTCACAGAATCACAGAATGTCGGGGATTGGAAGGCACCTCGAAAGATCATCTAGTCCAACCCCCTGCTGGAGCAGGAACACCTAGATGAAAAGCCTCCTTTCATTCCTAGTGCAGTATTTCATAAATCCTAGAGAAACTACCTGAAAGAGTTTTGAAAAACTCACCAGGAGCAAAAAAAAATTCTGAACTAATTAAAAACTACAGATTGAGCTAAAAATACAAATTGGTCAATTACTCTCAGCTTCAACTGTGGCTGTTAGAACTATTGGCACCAGAGCCCCCAGCATGGCCAGTGCCCTTTCATGGGGATGCCCAGGGAAAGCTGGCACAATTTGGACAAAACATGACCTCGGTCACTGCCAAGTAAGACCAGCATGGAATTTCTCTTGAAATGCCTAGTGAATGTCAGATCGTGCCAATAAAGAATTTCAGCCCAAAACTGTCCATCATAGGCTGAGCTTCTTGATGCATTTGAGTATATTTCTCCTGTATAATAAAATGCAGAACACACACGCTTTTCAATGTTTCATGTTTGTTTGGGTTTGGGTTTTTTTTTTTTTTTGGTAATTAATGAAATTGAGCCACCATATTATTTTTCTACAAATTATTTTTCTCCTTTCTAAAAAGGAGGACTGAACATGCTTTCTCTGTGGTATTTATAAATTTTCAACCAGGTTAATGATTAGCGACCAGTTGTTGCACACAAATACATGTTCGTTTGGATTCTGGTTTGGTTTTGAGGGTCGGTGTCAGACAAAGGAAAAGTGTTATTTCGTAAAACCATATATGAAGTTGCTATTGTTCTATATTTGAAGATGAGTATCATGTCATGTTACACATAAGCAAAAAGGGAACAAATTGTGTGTTTGTATAATGTATAAGTTACAAAGGCATAGTTAAATAAGTAATGGTCTTTAATTAAGGCTAAATTCCACCTGACATTCGGAGACCTACAAAGGACAAAACTCTATGTGGTTTAGATTAACCGTAGTCCTAAGCTGCTGCAAGTCAATATGCTAAAACTGGCTGTTGGCTTGTGCCTCCGACCCCAGCGCCGCACAGAAAACCCTGCCCGGGCAGCTGGGCTGCACCGAGGGGCTGCAAGGTGGGGACACTGGTGGGGCCTGACCCAAATAGTCACTGAAAGACTATTACAGTGTCACCTGGGGGTGTAACTTCAATAGCACCCTGGGCAGTGGGTGCCCTGCCAGGTGGGGGCACCCTGTGTCCTCTGGAGCCGGCTCTTGTTTTGCCCGTTTCCTTGGGTAGCTTGGGATGCTTCATGGCTGACCTGCAACGTTAAATTCCTGTCTCCTTGGTAAAACCAAGGGAGAAGTCAGATTAATGACTTTTGCGTGTTTGCCCATTTTTGACGGGAAGCAGTTACAGCTGGCGAATAATACATGGTGTCCTGTGTGTGCTTTTACTCTGTGTTTATGGTTACCAAAGGAGATTTCCGCTCAGCACACTTCCTTTCGCTGGAGGAAGATCAGTCTGACGTGCAGTTAGTCCTTGCTAGTTTAGTCATTTAACCGCCACAATATAAACCTTATTCATTTTATCTGGATTTATTTCTTCTCTCCTTTGTGCCGATAGCTGAATACCACCGGTTGTGTGGTTATGTTTCATTAACTGGAGTTCAAGCCGTTAGTGTTCCTGGCTTTAATGGAGAATCCAGTACTAAAAACAAAGGGGCTCATGATCTTCTTAGGAGCCTGGGGCTGGGAGGATTCAGAGGTAGCAAGGAGCTTCATGAAGGAATTTTTAGAAGTTGTTGTCTAGCCACAGGTTTGGAAGCAGGTCGATAGCCCATGAAGTAGAACTTAGGGGTGGGGTTTCCAGAATCACTAAATCCTACTCAAAGCAAAAGGTATTTATACTTTTAAGATTCTATCTGACATGAAAACAACGTAGCTATTGCCAACAATGAACCTGAATTAGTGTCCTTGGGCTGATACTGAACACCCACAACTATATGGCTTCTGCAAGAGGTTGGGATGACGCACAGTATGTTATCTTGCACCCTTGGGAATCTTACTCTGCTCTTGTAAAGTCCGTGGAAACTTGGCAAACCAAAATTTCCAAAGATTCCTACGATTGCCAAAGCCTCCATCTCACACTCCAGAAAATGTGCAATCAGACGAGAAGAGGTTTGCACTGTATTATTCTTTGATACTAACTATGCTACTCACCCGATAATGTCAATAACCATCTTAGAGACATGGTGCTGAATTCAATAAAGGACACTGCTTCTTTCTATACCTTCTCAAACCCTCTCAGGAAGCATGTTCTGCACTCGTATGTGTGCCACATGCCACATACTGCAGCTGAACCAGGTCTGCAGAGTTTGGGACCTATTGCCTGCAAAATGTATGTAGATGTATATTCACAATGCATGAGCTGGTTTTGCAGTGCAGACAGCCGAGCCAGAATTTCAGTGATTGCATCAATGGTTGTTATCTAAGCAACAAGCTCCACTGCTTCAGTCTTGGTTGTATTTTTGTTTCCCCGCCTATGCATAGGTCAGCTAACCTGTGATAAAAGTAGTAGTTTCATGCGGTTTTTATTTTCCCTTTGTCTTGCCTGAATGCTATAAACAGTACTGAAAAGAGCAGCGAGAGTTCCAGTTTACTGTGGTTGCGAATCCACTTCTGCAAATTACTGGGAGCCTTTTAAACAGAAAAAGATAATTTTACTCTTAACTGCAAATCTGCACTCGGGAGATGAAAAAGAAAAAGGGTGGAAACATGTGGGTCTGATTCTGTTTTCAGTGTCACCCTAAGCAAAATTTGTGCAAAATCCTAAAGGAGCTTGATGCCGACAGCCTGCATAAAGTGCACTGTATTTGAAGCAATTAAGTTAATGTTTGAGACTCTGATAATCAGAAAAGTAGGTTGGTATAATTATGTTAAGATATCTCAGAGTGTCATGTACTTTGCAAGACTGAATTTTAAACTGTTGATTTAAATTAATAAAGATTCAAGAGTTTATAATTTGTTTATTTATTGAAATCAAATGCAGTTCATGTTTCTAACTAATTGAAAAGTATACTTGTGATAGAAAAAGTATTTCATTTGGGCAGGCAAGCTACCAGACTTCCAAATAAAGATGATGAATTGCAAATTCTCAATCTTAATCCCTGTAGGCTGACAGTTACCCCTTTAAAAGCAGCATTTGAGTGATATACTATAGCTGGTAATAGCACACAGCTGCAGAGTAGGAAATCCCATTGCTATTTTGCAAAGCTTTTATTTAGCCTCATTCATTTATTTTTCAAAATCATGCTTTCCCTATTTAGGATAAAGAACTTTTTGCCATTGCAATTGGACTGAACCTTTAACAAACAGTTGCCCGTTTTTTTGCCATATGTAAAAAATGCCTGGAGATCAGTTCAGAACCTACTTCACTTGCATGTAGCATTTTCATGAGCATAAATGCAGCTGCAATTTTGCAACCTGTTCCCCCTCCAAGTGTTGAGGACACATTTGTGTTATATACCCTAACAGTCAGCATACAAGATCAAATGCAAAGAGGTTTTTTCTGTCTTTAATGTATAAAGCATATGTCCAACAGCAGAAACAAAACCTGTGCCAGAAGAAGCAGTCCATAGGGAAGCAGTAATTTGTGTGTCTGCACATTATTCTGTGTCTATGCACATATTAACCCTGGTATACAGTAAATTGTGTTACCATGGCAGCCCTCACATGGAAAGTTATAGACTAGTAGAGTATCTCTAACAACCACCAACAGGGAGTATGCATGTTCTGGCAAATGCAGAAGGGTGTAGGCTTTTTCTGGGAGGAAACAATGCGCTGTAATTAAGGATGGGAAAACCAGGTTGCAGAAAGGAAGAAGCAACTCAGTATTTACCCCAAATGTAAGAGGTGGGGAAAAAAAAAGCCCTCAGAAGAACTCCCGCTCTCCCTTTTCCCATGCATCAGCACCACCATGACTCCCAAGGGCTGGAATGCTGTAGCCTTTATTCAGACAAAGCTGCCATTAAAATCCGGTCTTATGGTTTTCATTCTGTATACTTTTCATTGAGGGTTTTACAGGGCACTTTGCTTACGTTAGCTTTTGTGTCCAATTTTGAGATTGAACTTCTTTATGACGAAGTTAGTTTGTCAAGGGTGAGATGTTATCAGTGATGCTTACATTTCCTCAACTCTGCATGTTATCATATGCTGTGTTATATTTATAGTTGTATATACAACTTTGCCAAACTTCAGCTTTGCGGCTGACATTTTGAAACAGATGCTATTTGCCTGAGATATTTCTCTCTTTTTCTATGTTCAAACAAAAAGGCTTCAACCATTTAGTGGAGTCAGATTAGAGGAAAAATATTTTTTTAACCCCATTAGAAATTTTGCTGACAGTTCTCCTGGAATGTTTAGCACCTGCTGGTTTGAATTGGAGTCTTAACATTAGTGATACATAGATGATAACATCACTCAAAGAGAAAATACAATAGGAAAAAAGAGACCATGTCAGTGTTTTACAACACAAAATCCAACACTGAGTAGAGTGAATGTAGGGTCAGGACTTTGGGTGAGTCATCAGTGGTTTAGAAAGAAAAAGAAAAGAAAAAACACATGACAAGATAGACTCTTACAAGAGCTACAGGCTTCTTGTGTTGGCTGAAGTTTAACAGAAAAGCGATGCTCCTGTCAGCTGTTGTACTACATAATAATGTTAACACCACTACAAACAGGTAGCGGTTTATTGCTTCAATTTCTTATATACTAGCAGGAGAATTAACAAGATTGATGCATTAGGATCTTAGATCTCAGTGAAATTAGGTGACTAAGAGGGTGATGAAAAAAATGCTTGTTCTTTGAAGGAGCACAACTCCATCAGAAACTTGTTACATCCTGGCATCAGACCATTTGATGAGCTGCCGATTTAACAGCACACTTAGCAGGCAGTAGTTACATTGATAGGGGCAACTACTTAATCAGTGCTTTAAAGATATTATGTTCAGAGTGATTTAAAGGGATATTGTGCTTTAGTAAGTGTGCCGTGAGTATGAATATGTTCTGCATGAAGGGAATGCAAAAATGAAGTTGCAAGTGTCATTTATACTGTGGGGGAAAAAAAAAAAAAAGAAGAAAGAAAAAGCCAGTAAGTACGAAACAAATACTAGCATTTTGAAGATGTTACTTACTAGAAAGAAATAACAATTAGTGGAGGAGAACAGGGAAAGAAAATAGAAGCTATCACATTGTCTGGATTTGCGCAGTAGAGAAAGAGAGAAAATAATGGTTCTGTAAAATATAGGAGAGGAGATTTTTGAAGATGTAACAGTGAGTGAAGTGCCTGATTTCCGCCGTCTGCCTTCTACGACTTGCAGGATTTCTCTCATCATCATGAATGTATTAATAACTAGGAATGCTGACTAACTGTCAATACCTGCCTTGTATAACAGGGGGCTCAAAGAATAAATCTTGCATACCTTACCAAACAAGGGCAAACCAGCTTTGTATAGAGAGATCTGTAGTGCTTGTAGATCTGATACTGCATTTTGTATCTGATAAACAGCTGTGGAGAATCAGCATGAGAATTGCTTTCTGAAGTCTGATAGCCAGCATTTAAAATAATGGACAGCAGAAAAAGTGAGGAGGCAGTATCAATGTATTTGAAATAGCAGGATATTGCAGGATGGCTGAGGTAGAGACTGTTTCATGCCAAGTGACTGATCCAAGCCTGAAATGACTGACACTCTCACACAGACTTTGTCTTTATTTTTGTTCTCTAGTTTACTTGCCTCAGTTTACAGGGGTCTGCAGATCAGTTCCCTCTCTTGCCCTGGATGATGCTCTGCTTAAAATCACCACAACATGCTGCAATTAGGGAAAGGGGCCAGAAATTAGACACCCTCATGCTGGCTGGTTCTTCCCAGTAATATCCAGTTACTGCTGGGGCAATGCAGTGCAGGCAGCAGAGCCTGAAGCCCAGGATTCTGTGGATGGCTGCAGCATCGCAGCACCCCAGGCTGATGGCGCGGAGCTTTTCCTCAGCATTGAATTCATTAACTTTTGAAAATGGCCAGATCTTTAAGATCCATCACAGCAAGCACAAAAATAAAGGAGGGAAAATAAAAACAGGCTTTGCTTAGGGCAGGGGAGCTATTCATTTTGTTGAGGAGAAAATGAGGCAAGGCAGAGTCATTAGGAGGGCACCTTATGAAAGCAGGAGTTGCTTGGGAAATTACAGTGCCATTTGCTAGAATACATCGAGTACAAAAGGGAGATATAATAAGAGGAAAGTAGTTATGCACCTAAGCCCTGAAATGTAGCATTACATCCATCCTGAGAGGTAATCATTCCTGTCATTACTAAGCTGGAAGATCACTCAGTCCTATCATGGTAGAAATCCAGCAGCTCAACACATCAGTCAGGTAACTTTTCATAACCCCCTGCTTCTGAGGCTCAGCTAGAGTTCAAAAAACCCCATGTAGTTGCATTGACTCTTACTGCTGCAAGCAAACCTTGTAAGCGATAACTCATAAACCTCTCTAATTGGAATAAATTAATCTTTCTCTTCATTACTGTTTTGCAGAGCCATTTGAAAGTGTAGTGGTTCTTGATCAGGAGCTGATGCATTGGTGCTTGCAATCGTGGCTCTGGAACAGAAATTTTTGGGACAAGCGTTATATGTTATAGCACAGCTTTCTATCTTCTTTAAAGCCACCACAGGTGTTCCCCTTAATTGCTACAGCTGTGTTTTGTTTGTTTGTATATGATCTGTATCGCATAACTGAACCATGCGTGTGTAATCGGTATAACAGAAGTGGCAGGTATCACACAACCCGAATGGTGATAAAAGTAGCCAGGGGTGATGACAGCGTACAGAGATGTGACATACTGTCTGCACTGGAGATTGGCAGTAGAATAGAAATCCTGAGCACAGAATGACTGTTTGACCACCATACCGCTCATGTGCAGCCGCTAATGACTTTACCAGTCTTACTCATTGAAATTATGTTCATTGCTGTAGAAACCATTGAAACTGTTCCTAGTACCGCCTTACAGATGCAGACCGTGATATACTGACTCGGAGAAAAGGTCCTGCACTCTATCTGCGAAGCAGCCAGAGAAATAGGAAAGTAAATGTTTGAGTTATTTACCACAAAGTTTGACAAAATACAGAAACTTCTGACATCCTTAGAGGATAAAAAAACTCTGACAATCCCTGCCAAAAAGGCAGTCTTGGAGAATGAGATGGAAAATCATATGTTTTGTTGGAAGATCCAAAGTAAAACTGTGACAGAAAAGATACTGCGTAGTTGTGCAAATAATTGAGGATTTCTCCCACAAGATGCTGAGGCTCTTAAAATAGCTTGAACTGTTCTGATGACCTTCAGATTACTGGCACCACAGACCCATAGACTTGCCCCCATTCATTTCCGTGTCCAGTCTTTGCCCTCATATCGTCCAAGAGCATATCCTGGAGAACAGACAATCTATTTTTAAAGAACTCAAGTGCTAAGGAATTCATTCAGACTGTTGATATATAGTTGTATCACTCCATTTATTGTCACTATTTATTACCGAAAATAGAAAAGTTTCTTTCCTCTCTACACGGCAACCTAATATCTGTGTTTTCACTAATGCCTCTTTCCTAATAAGGATTATTCTTACTTAAGGATCATGAGTGAATCACCCATTGACCTCCTCTGGCATAACCTAATCAGCTGGAGTTTCTAGAGTGTCCAACTGCAGGATGGATTCTGCGATCTTGAAATCTTCGCAAAAGTGTTTCTGGATCATTTGCATTGTCAACAAGCTCCTAACATTTGTGCATTGAATACTTAACACTGTGTCAGAGAGCAATTTACTAATTTCCTATTTTATGTCATTTTCTTGGGGGAAGTGTTAATGAATATCCTGGCTGTGTGTGTCCTTATCTGCTGGGATGCATGCAGCATAGTTGGGTTTCCCAGTCACCAGAACATATAGATCAGACAGGTGTCTGCTCAAAACATTTTGGACTTTCTGTTCAGTCCTTGCACCCCAGAGCATCTGTACTCAGGAACCAGCCATGCCTGCCCATCTGGTGATCAACACATAGCACTCATTGTTTTCGAATGAGACTCCTCTCCATCTTGTGCCACGCACTAGGGAGAGATAGAACATTTACGTTTTGCTTTCTGACGTACATATTGAAAACATTAAAAAGATTGTTCACCCAGAGAAGGAAACTGTACCAAGGCTTAGCTCTATAAATGATATCAGTCTTGGATACTTGTCATCGCTGTACCTTGCTTTTAAGGGCCTGACTATCTTTTGGGAGCGTAGACCGAAAGTCCTACCCCAGTAGTGTACGTGGGTCATGCATTTTGTAGTTTCCTTCCTCTGGAACAGGGAATTGGAAATGTTTTCCCACACAGAGCTGTAACTTCAGTTTTAAGAGTGGTGAGTCCCAGAGCCTAGAAGAGCCACTGGTACTCTTACAAGACATGAGAGAGAATTTTAAATTCCCTTTCCTGAAAGTCTGTTTAGGAATGAAGCTCTTCTATGTAAGTGTCTAAATTCCACCCATGTTCCGCTTCAGGCTTATTGGTCCCTCTGTGGTTTCAGGTCTGGGAAAATAAGAGCCAGGATGCAAGAGGCACTGGACTGTGCTTAATAATGAATCTCTGAGCAGAGAACACACGGGCTTTGGTTTGAGGTCCAGCCAAAACTGGAGTCAAATAAGAAGAGAAAACACATCTTTGGGGATTGCAAATCAGCAAATTGGTGCTGAATAGAAAGAGAGCAATAGAGAAGAGGCTGAGAGAGAAGAAAAACCCGGGACTTAGAGAAATTTGTCCATTCTCTCGAAAACATTGCCAACATTTTCTACAAGTGTGGGCTATTAAAATACACACACTCAAAGATGTTCTGTTTTGTTTGGTTTGGAAGCAATCTCAAAATTGCAATTTTTATGCATGATGAATGCTTAGTTAGAAACTGCCTTGTAACACTGAAATCTTTCACACCTGGATTTCATATATATTTCTTTATACAGCTGCTTTCCACCAAAATGGCTAATGAGGTGAAAACTTGGAACCTCCTCTCAGGTTAGTTTTATATTGTGCAAGGAAGAGAGGTTCCCATTTCAATGGAAGGAGCAGTCACGGTCACAGCAAGGTCACAGGCAATGTTTACCCAGTGTTTGGCACGAAGCAGATACAGACCAACCACAAATGCCCAGCTGATGTTTTCCAGCTGGAAATTGCCATCCAACATGTACTTCTACCCCCTCTATTTTGTTCCTGAACATTGTTGCCTGCAGTTACAGCAGTAGCCTGCTTGTGTTGAATTGGGACTGGGAACATCTAGATCAAAAGTGACCTTCTCACAACCCCAACTCCCTTTGCCTTTTTAATATAGTGAAATAAAAATAATAATAGTAATGGTATTAATAACTTTGTAGTCGCCAAACTAAGAACTCTGCTCATTGCTATGTGGAAGTTCAGACTGATGTTCTAGTTCACATTGAATAACACTTTAAGCTACAAATGAACTTGAATGAGGGTAATTGTACAGAAAGCAATTACTCAGACTGCAAACCCTGTGGGACAGCCACCATCTCTGCTCTGTGTTTGCATAACGCGTAGATCCACCAAGGTCCAAGCCTCCTCCGGGGGTTCACCATCTGTGCTGAGATAAACTCTAACTAATCTCCGAGGCTTAATGCCATCAGCACTATGGAGTCTGTTTTCTTTCTTGATTTCTCCTCCACCATTTATTCGAAGACCTTAAGCAGAAGAAGTGAGAGTAACAGACGTATAAGGTTATGTAGAAGAACTCTTTATGTTGTGGGGTTTTTTGGGGGTGGTTGGCACAAAGGGGCAATCTTCGTCAGCACTATGCTTTCCACCCTCATCAGTGTTCTGCCATTGGCAGAAACCTGATTGCACCTAGGATAGCTGGGCAACTCTTTCCCTCCATGATTACGAAATTTAACAGATCAGAAAAAGATTAGGGAAATTATTTCGTAACTAAGTTCTATAAAACAAGCAGAAATGTCAAAGGTGTTTCTGGAAATAAAATGCTAGTTGTCTTGGTCGCTGGAGAATAATTTAAAAGCTATTTTGTTTTATGATGTGTCTGTCATGTGTTTTTCAGTGACTGATAGAATGACTTTTTATGAGAAATACTGCACTTTTTCTCCAACAACAATGCCACACTCTATTCCATTTAACCAATGAAGAGGAGCATGAATATTGGAGGCATTGGGTCCTTTCAGTATTTGGGTGCTTCTACTTTTTGCTTTGTAACTCTTCTATTATGGTCGTAGATCCATGCCATAATTCCAGAATACTGTGAAATTCAAATTCATAGCAGTTTCATAGTTGTCCTCATAAATTCAAGTTATGGCAGCATGCACATGTTATGGGGAGGACTGGAACTAAATTGCTCTGGGTGCTGAACAAACACAGGAAAGGTGATTCCTCATTCTCAATATGAGTCTATCCAAAGAGGGGATGGAAATACTTTCCTATGATTAAAATGACCAATCGACCAACAGAGTTTAAAGCTCAGATACGGTGTTTTGCAACTGATCCTCACAATGAAAGAATGTAAACAAGTTAATATATATACATATTGTCAAATTAATTCAATTGAATAATTGGAGAAAATCGCAACCTGTTTACATATACTTTATGAACAGAAAGTGAAGCTATATTAATTCATGTAGATTATTCTCTGTGAGCTGTTTACTCTTTTCCAGTAATGATGTTATTTGTCACCCCAAGCTCCTGTATGCGCATGTAGACCAAAGCACTTGTTAGGAAAAGGCAATAACTACACACAACACGAGCTTTTCCTCTCTCTAGAGAAGTCTAGTGCTGTCCATTTACCTTGTGGCCTTAATTAAGCAGTGATTGATGTTTATTTAGAGAGCTAAAGATAATTACCACCTTTTCCAATGTGAGCTGGCTATCCACTTGACCTCAGTATTTCAGTCAAAGGACCTTGTGCGGATTTCGTTTCTTTTTTAATGCAAAAGAAAAAGTGCTCTTTTCTGTTCTTGTCTTTGGTAAGTTCTGCTCCTCAGAACAAGACTCTTTCCACCTGCCAGGGAGGTTTCCTGGCTCTTACGGGACACAACAGGAGGAAAAGGTGCTTCAGGGTGATACCTTCTTAAGATGAAGGAAGATCTGCCTACAGCCTGCTCCCCTTTCAAGAGAGGAGAGAAGGAACATCCCAGTTGTCGCCTGTTGCTTCGGCCACTTGTTAGGGTGGCCACAAGGGCAGACACAGACTACACATGCAATTTCTTCACAGGTGGCTTACGAATTTTTTAAAAGCTAGAGCATTATCACCATTTCCTTCAAAAGAACCTTGTTAAACTTCTTTACCGTCATTGGAATTTTTTTGCATTAATACGAAGGTGTGCTATGTCCTAATTTTATGGAAATAGAGAATGAGAAAAAGATTAGGAGCATGCTTTCTGTCATCCATCCCTGTCCATCTGATTGCTTGCTGACACCAAAACATGAACTCCTCTCAGATACCAGCTTTTCTTTTTCCTTGTTCTTTTCCTTTATTGTTTTCCATGCTGACATGATGTGAGGCCCTACAGTGACAACCTCCAAAACTGTTGGGCTCCCTGCCTTATCTTGATTTACATCACATGCAGCTGGGTGGGCTTTATTTTAAAACAGCCATCTGGAGAGATTTAACCACCTCCAGCAGGCTTCATGCTTCAAATAAAATACGGCAGATACCTGGGCAATGATCTGATGACACATTTTATCATTCCGATGGAAGTTTCCCATTCTGATAACGACACCTTTGCAAATGCCATCATGCCACTGAGAGTGAAGAAACAATTAATTTCCATTCTGTCCAATATAGTGGATTGTTTTCTGTGCGACAAGCTGTAAGCAGGTTAATTGACTTCTGGGTATCTTACAAAGGCATAAGAAACCTTTGTGCGAGATATTTTACCCCAGCGCGTGGTTCACACGCTCCCCTCCATGGCAGCACCTGCTTGCTTTTCTGAAGAGCTGCACTGACAGTCTAAGAAAACACCTCTTTTCAAAACCACCTTGGGAGATTTCAAATGGCGTGATAAAACAACTGTGTGATAGAAATCAGAAATCATACAGTAAGCACTCAACTGGGGGTGTTTAAACAACCATCAAAGTACATGTCTATGTATATGGCATCCTTAGGAACTATCTGAATCCCTTTCTGATTTTCCTATTTCTTTCTTAAGTTCTTAATTCTTCTGTGTATTCCTGAAACAAATATGTGGGAGCAAGAGCAGCAGATCCCAAACACAGTTAGGAAAATGCCAGTCGCGGCCCCATCTCATATAAGCAGAGGATGGCAATTGCATTTTACAAGCAATTAGAGAAACTTCTGAAGTTTCCACATGCACTCTGTGATTTGGCAGCATGGCAGAATTGGAGAGATTTTAATGTTAGTGCTGAAAGATTGTAAAATCATGCCTTGCGATGTAGAAAATGGAAATTCCTTTGAAAGCTGCATTAATGAGCTCATTTTACTAAACTTCATTAAACCAGCCATATAATCTGTGCAAACTTAGTCTGCTTCTCAATTACATGGAAATGGAGTGCACTCTGACGAGTTAGGAGCCAGTGGCCATTACTGATTGTGTCACGCCAGGGAAGCTAAACTATTGCAGATGTCTTCTTTTATGATTTTTTGAAGCTGTAGGTGAAGAAGAATTTGGCTGAGAAACGCAACGCTTGGTTGTGGGTTGATAAAAGACCTGCGCTGTGCATCCATTTGCAGAACTGTGGTCTCACCAACACTATTCTCTGCTTTATGGGGAGCCGTATGGTGTAGATATTCTCTATAAAATGTTTTATTTCATATCCTTGAGAGATGCCAATATATCACATCCAAAAATGTTTTGGAAAGAAATTAGTTTTTATGGAATTTCAGAACTCAAAAAGTTCCTGTCAAAATATGCCCCTACCGCTAATGATCTTCTATAGCGAAATTTAGGAGATTAACTTAGGAGTCGAACGGAGGAAAGAAAAAGAAAGGACTGAAATCAAAATATTGAATTAACCTGAACTGCTTTACAGTTTTCTGTTTTCAGTTGGCAAACAATTCCGACAACTTAACTTTTCATCCCATTTCAGGGATTTATTTGAAACCTGTGACATGGGAGGCATCAGTAAAAGAGCACTGGAAAGAGCAGGTGCCTTATGATGTGTTCTAGACATGTCTCCATTGATGAGGAAGACTAAGTTTGTGCCTTGCACTTTTTGATGTACTTTTTAAAAATTATCTGTTTATTTAAACTCTATTCCAAGCCTGGTATATATATTAATTGCTAATCAAAGAGTCCAGTTGTCAGAAGCAGATGTGACTCGCTTGCCTCCTTTCCTTTTTATTGTATCAACCTGTCCTTCGAGTGTCCCAGTGTTTTTCTTTTAATTATGTACCAGGTGTGCCATATTGTGTCTTGTGGGACACTGTATCAATTAAGACCAGAACACCAAAGCTGACTCAGCTTTTATTGTTAAGGAAAATAATGTAAGTCATAAACCAGCAGTTCTGGGATACCACTGACCTCCTCTAACCACAGTCAGTGGAATCAGAGGATATAAAAGAGCTGGTGACTTTTTCCAACGTTTTTTGATGTGACTCAAATAAGATTTTTTTAATACGATAAAAGTGCTTCAAAAAATACATTTTAAAAAATGACTCAACATGCATAAGTCGGCTATTGGTTTAGAGATCCCAACCTGAGGCATTCAAAAGAGAGGCAGTTTTTAGAAAGTTTTAAGTACCTGTTCATCAAAAAAACCTGCCATCACTACAGTGCTGAAATAATGTGTGCCCTGGCTGCGGTTAGAAACATTGAAGAGCGGCAGATGATTTACAATCCTGGTGGCCACCACTCCACCAAACCATGGGCAGATTTACCCGAACGTCACCAGCCAAACCAGACTGCATATTCAGATTGGCCATGATACCTGGATAATGTATGTATTATAGAACCTCCCTATTAAGGCTTATAGTTCTTATGCTGCATGTGGTCCCCCATTATATCATAAAAACATGCTGTAAATGTAGTTTCATCTGATGCAAATGTTTGAAAGGGAGCTTGTGGTGAGGTTATGTAAATGAACCGGCTATGCCTGTTTTGCCTGCATGTGAGATGATGGGTTCGAGGCGGCATTATTTCCAGAGGAAAGGTCACATCTTACAGAAAGTTTGTGAACAAAGATGTGTTTAAGGCCCACCTGTAAAGTAGTGTGTGTTGTTCTATAGGCTGGGGAGATGCATAACAATATAGTCTAATGTTGTGGCATGAATCATAATATTAATGTTAGGACAGTGACAGCAAAACTGATTCTGGAAACACCACGATGCTAACAGGACAAGAGGAACCACGTAATGTATGGACAGAACCAGTTTAAAATCCTTTTGTGACTGGGTTCTTGTGCATGGCTCTTTGCATGGAGAGGGTTTAGGGAGACTGTTTGGGGGAAAGGGATGGAACAGAAAGACTGAGAGGTGGCTCTCAGAGCAGCACAGCAGAAATGAGGCAACAGAGAATCTTCCTTAAATCATTCCAAGGTTTGCGTTGGGCCTGGCACAGACCGGTGTATGAAATGGGGAAGCTGTAACTGGTTGCTGCTATTCCCCCAGCCCCCCAGGCTGAGCAGATCTTGTTCAGAAAATATTCTCGTTGAAGGCAGTAATTATATGGTAATTAAATGATGCTGTTGCATATGGTAGATTTCCAAAGTGGGATTGTCCTGGCTTAATATAAGCCTGTATATGAAGAAGGTGAGCAAAATCTTGCCCTAAGACTTCCATGCATGTTTTTTCTGTGCGCTTTCTGTAATATAAAGCCAATGTTAAATGAAACTATAAAGTGAAACTAATCAGCTATTTGGCAGTGGTTCAGGCAAGAAATACTTTTAAAAAACAAATTATATTATAAGCATGAAACATCTTTTCTGAGCTGCTGTGTTCAAGGAAAAACAATAGTTATAATGCTAATAGCAAGTGCACAGGAGGTAATCCAGCATGTATAGCTAAGGGTTCAGTGTGGGTAAACTTTGGAAGCTGATATGTTAGATCTAGTGGTTGCGGAGTGTGAACAAGACATTAAGAACCATCAGAAAACTTCTCCATCTGCAATTTTTCCAGTGCCCTCCTGGAATAACTTTTTTTTTGCAGCAAAAATAGCAGAAGCACTTGCATAGGTTAGTCTACAGACCAAGACATGTTAGGAGTCAAACTAGCAATTATTTTTGAACACAGAGTGTAAATTTTCTCAAGGCAATGAGATGTTCAAAGGCTGGCCTCAACCTGCCATCAGGGCATTTTCAGGTGGTTACTAATTTTTGCTTATTGCAGAATGCAAGTAAAATTTACATTAAGGATCCATATTACGCTTCCATTTGTGTACATTTTGCATAAATACTGCATCTGACAGAATCCTCTTTTTTTTTTCTTTAACATTTGCATCTATGTTTCTTTTGTCACTTTGAAATAGTGACAGGATTTTCATCATTGTTGGACCATTTTTTTTTACCTTTGAAAAAATCCGTGTGTGATCATGAGGTTTAAAGTATTGTCCTGGTGGGGTCTGAATCAGTGTGTGGAAAATTCTGTTACAATCTGAGGATTCAGATAAAATGACTTGCTTGAGGCCAAAAAGCTTTCAGGGATGGGTCAGTTCTGGAGATGAGTCACTGGGGTTGAGAAAAGGCTGACCAAAGAACAGCCAAATCATGCTGCTGATGCAAAAGTGCGTAGGGAGTGATGACAGTTTGGGTTAAGAAATTAGGAGCGTATTTTTCTCCAGTCCAATTTTATTCCCAAAAAGCAACACTAAAAATAAAAGTTTTCTCAAGAGATTTATTCTACTGTTCCTATCCAAAACAAAGTAGATCTATTGCTACCGAATAAAACCTCTCTTTTTCCTACATTCTGCAGTGCAGTTTTAGTTTCCCAATCAATACAACTCATGTTCAGAAAAGGTATAATTTCTTCAGGTGTTGGCCATAGTTGCTTTGTTCCTTATCATCTATGGAGCGCAATACTACTTCAAAGAGACAAAAACAGTCCTGCAAGCCATGGGCTGCATTCTTGCAGTTTCCTCTCCGTTGTCATGCAGGATTTATGAAGGCCTGGGTTTTTTTGTGCTCTGATGTGATAGGATATGGAATACGGCCGGGTTCTCAGAGTATTCTACAAAGCTGTGCCCATGGCCATCAACCTGCAAGGTGTCTGTTGATGACCCATGTTGACTGCAGCAGAGGGGAAACGGGGTGAGGGCAGAAGGCCTGAGCTCTGCTGCCTGTTGACAACAAAGCTCCATCAAAACTCTAAAATAAGATTATATGCCTCGTGTTTATATTGAAATTGTTGTTCACTTGGATTGCGATGGCAATTGATCGGTTCTCACTGAAAGCCTTCCTTTCACTCAACCGTCTCGTTACAAGTCAAAATACTTGTCTTATGGATCAGAAAAGCTTAAAGTTGGATTTTCATCAAGGCATACCTGCACAGTTCTGGTAGGAGCAGAGGTCAGAGGACTCCAGAACAGCTTCTCTGACCGACCAGAGGGCTGGATAGAAGAGGGTGGGATGTGGATTGTAAAGAGGAGGTGGGGTCTGAGTCTTGCTCAGCCCTCTATCAGAGAAACAATGGTTTCCCTGGAGATTTAGGGAGATAAATTAAACTCTCTGTATTTTGAACTTCATTTTAAGACCACGTCCTGATAGTCTATTTTTGCTTGAAGAGTGAATCTGTACAATTAATTCTGGTGCAATATTTTTTGTTGCTCTATTTTCACTTGTGTAGCTTAAAAAATGTAGCCTTGTAATAAATAACAGCTCAGTAAGCCCTGAGCTCCCTGTCAGTGAATCTCTTTTAGTGCCATCTGATTCATTTCTAAGGCTCCAGTTTCTCATTGTGGCTTATTATTACATTTTACTGTTCTGAAAGATGATGTAGGTAATTGCACTGGTCCTTTAGCTAACTATAGATTCTTTTTAGTTTCTTAATAATAATGAAATTGCCATAGATGTCTTATAATATTTTTCTTCAGAAATAAACATTTGAGTAGAGGTTCACACAAAGTAATTCTGGGCTGCCCTGTGGCAACAATTATAATTAAAATATAACTGTTTGATTATATAATTGAAATTGCTTCCATTTGATTAGCTTGGATCCCTTCCATGGCCATACCCCTCTTTTTGAATAACTCAGCCTTTGTACTCTGTGCTGCAGGAACATTACGTAGATGCAGCCATGGGCTTAAAAATACATGCCTGTTTCAGTCCACAGGTGACAAAAACACTTGACTGTAATACTAATTGAAAAAATCTGGTTTGTGTCTAATTAGATGGCTGCACAGTCCTGCTAGAAATACAAGGCCAGTGCTTATAATAAAAAACAATCCACCAGACAGTGAAGAGCAGAGCTCAAATCTTTCCACTCCCCCGATGATCAGTCTAACAACGAGCTCATGGAATCGCGCTCACCCTTGCTCGTGGGTGTTTTTCACTCTTGTGCATATTTATCATCAAAGTAGGTCTAGAGATGACCCTGAGATCTTGTCCATTATTGAGTGGAAACAGCAGAAAATGTGGTGTGCCTGGATTTCTCCCAGGTCTGCCTCAAGAACACTGGTATGATAGAGTATGGCACAGCTTGGCATGGCATGGGGTGTCCCCTGCAAGGGAGCCAGAGACAGACATCTGCTTTGTGCATCCCAGGGGGTTTAGGGAACAGAGAAACACAAATACGTGCACTTTTAGGAAGACTGAGGCATTGCTGGCAGTGGAGACCTTTCCCAGGGAAGCCCAAGTGAACGTTACATTTATCCTCAACAGCTGTGTGGTGAAATGTGGTGATGAAAGCATGCAAGGTTTAGATATAGGGGCCTGAAATCCCAAAATCATCCCTGGGAATAGCACCAAGGGGCAATTGGTATTCTTTTACTGCAATACAAGTGAGTTCAGAAGTTGTGAAAGGGCACAGCGTGTAGAGAGTAGCTGATTATTTAATTTACACGGTTTGCAATCAAGTTGGGTTTGTCTGGCAGCAGAAACATAAAGCAGCCCTAAATATTGCTGGAAATGCACAGAAGAAATAAAATAAATTTGACAGTATAATTACAGCTTCCTTTTATGACTCCATCATCATGATTTAAGTGCACACGAACCTGTGCTTTTACAAAAAAGCTTTATGAAAATCCCAAATTGTATTGAAATTTGGGAGAACAAGGGAAGAAAAGTCAAATTCCACATTGTGATTGTTTTATAGTTAATATGCAGAGTCTTATTGTAGTGTACTGCATAGAAAGCACGACATTCAATTAAAGTGTTGGTTAATGATTTCTTCATTTAGTGACAATCATGTAAGCAGCAAAGTTGGAACATAACAAATTAAGGAAAGGACTGTGGAACAAATTTCAATTCAGGTTGAAAGCTAATAAATTGAAATGTCAAGTCAATCATTTAAAAAATTAGAATTCAATAGTTCAAAATCATTTAATCATTTTTATCATTATTTTGTGACATAGAAAGAGCAAGGGGTCACAATACAAAACTGTGAGCATATTTTGGCTAATGTGAATATTGAAATGAATGGTTTGGTTGCATTTCACCTGGAGTACATTAGAAACTTTCGCAATGATTATTTTTCTTGCTTTCAAGGAAATTAAATAACCAACTAGCCAAGACAGTTCTAAAATAAGCAATTGACCTGTCACAGAATAGAGGGATTGATTGTTCTATAGTCTTCATTTTGCTTTACTAAATACACATCAGAGCAGACTTCAGGGGTGTCTAAAGGTTAGTTCAGCCATTTAGAGCCCCAGCCTCAAGGATGTGAATATATTCAGTTTCCACTGAACTTCATAAAAGTGAACCATGGCTGATTAAGCATCAACCTTTAATCACCTTCAAACAGTGGATGCAATGTAGCACAGCTGTCTTTGTTGAGGTGGGACGGGAAGAATGTGTCAGAAGCACCGAAGCCCTTTGCTCTAGAAACAAATATTAACAGTTTACAGCCATGCTGTGAAATCCGAAGATGCCAAACTGCTACAAGAGTCACCAGGTTGCTTATTTTGTGGTTATTATCTTCTAAATATGACAGGTGACTAATGGAGGAATGAAAGGGTTGGCTAATCTTCAGCGCGAGAGCATGAGAGAAACACCATGTCAGCAGGTTGAACAACTATTACGTGATGATGGTTTCCTGGTGTTACGCTCAGTAAGAGCCGAAGATCTATTTTTAGAGAGGACATTGATATCGCTGCAAAACTTCGGGAAGCTTATTTGTGCTTTGTCAAAAGCACGGGGACAATTTCTTTTTGGTAGGTGCATGTACGAGAGGGTCAACCACAGTGGGATCTGCTGGGTCTGTGCTCTGCGTGCAGGACGTGCAGCGAATCCAGAGGGAGCTCCGTGAGGGGCTGATTGTCCAGCTGAGGTTTTCACCTGCTAGGGCTCTCTGTCCTACAGTATTTACAGAATAAACACCAGAGAACATCAAACCCACGCTTTGGTTTTACTCTCTTTGGTTGGTTGGTTGGGTTTTTTCTGTTGTTGTTGTTTTGTTGTTGTTTGTTTGGGGTTTTTTGTGTGTGCTTTTTTGTTTGGTTTTGAGTGAGTTTTTGTTGTTGTTTGTTTTGATTTGTTTGGGGGTTTTTTTGTTTGTTTGGTTTGGTTTTGTTTTTAAAGAAAACGAGATTGTTTTCCAAGTAATACGATTTCTGACTACAGTATTGAGTGCTGGTGGTGATACTTGGTTTTTCTTAATAGTGAACAGCAGGAAAAATAGACTCCTTGCTTCCTGGGTACTGTGTGATATAATTTAGGATATAACCACAAAAAATAATTGTCCTTACGGACAATTGTCTAAAGCCAGACTGGTGACATCAGTACCCAAGCACAGGAAAGCATCAATGACCAACTGAGACAATAAGTTGAATAATCTGAGAAAGTCTATCAGATACTACTCCACATGCCACCCTCCAGCCCAAGACATTCTCCAGCATCCCAGAAGAAAATTAAATTCTGTTCTACAAGCCCACACTGACCAATAGTCCCAGAATGGCTTGTGTTTGTCTTGCTGTGGTCAGCTTTTGGTAGTTCACGTATCTTCTGCAAATGCTTGCTAAGCGTGACAGCTTGCAGACTGCACCCAGGAACGACAGGATTAGAGATGGAAACGAACTGTTAACCTTGGCCCCACAGGACTGCTCTCCACTTCATATTTTAGTGCAATGTGCATTTGGCCCATTCCAGATGATCAGATATAGATGTTACTGTCACTTTCCCTCTTAGTCAGAAGAGCTCATCAGTGACAATGGAATAGATTATGTTGCTGCCAATAGGAGAAATCCCTGCTGAAAATCTGAGCCATGACTCTACAGGTTCTTTTGAAGGAAAACAACTTAATTATAAGGCTAGAAAATTGCCATGGAATAATTAATATGCTCGGTATTTGCACTTAGAAAAGTGATTGTAAGGCATAAAATACAGTATTAAATTGGAATTAGCTACACTTATTTGAGTTACTAATACAGCCGCCCTCCACACCACCTCTTGTGGGACCTCTCCAACATCTGTTTGGAAAAATGAAACCAAATCAGCCCACAGTTTCTGCATGATCTAATTGTAAATCTCCAGTAACTTCTTGGGCTCTGTCCAAAACAACATGAGTTCCAATTTTTCCAGTTTTTCCTTATGCTGGGAAGTAAACTACTCATGTTATTACTGGGAAACATGACCCTGTGCTATGTTCCCTCACTGAGGTCCTTGAGTTAATAATCCTAGCAGTGCCTCAGCTTTTTTAGAAGTCCTGTTCTCTTATTTCAACATGCTTTACTCTCGACACAGTGCCAAATGTTACAAGTTTTTAGAGGTGCCAGAGTTATGATAATTAATGCTAAGAGAGTTGTAGAAAGGATGTAAAAGCTCATACCTCAGGGTTTCAAACATTTTCCCACTCTTAGAGATTAAGATCAAGGGGGATAGATGGTTTCCCTTTTGCCAAAACTGAGATTTCTTGTGCTTTTGTCCAAGGCATCTGGTTCTGGCTGCTATCAGAGACAGGAAACCGGCCTAGGTGGACTCTAGCTCTAATCTAGTCTGGCAATTCAGATGCTGGGAAAAAAAAAAACACAACAGGGACAAACTTGTTCTGTCCCTTTGTCCCTGGCTTGCGTTTTTTTATGCACGTGAGCACAGAGATGGCCATGGCAGCTGCTTCCACAGAAAGGAAACTAAGCAGAGCAATGCTCTGCCCCATCAAGATTTCCAAAATGAAACTTCCAGTTTCACGTCAAAGTGTGCAGACCAGTACTTCTGAATTCCCATTCTAGCCACATGTTTTGCATGTTTGCAAGGTTTCACTCAGAAGACAGCAACCAGAAGTAATTCTGTGAGAAAACAAACCCTGACTGAACTTTACGCAAGACCCTATACCCCTTTTCCTCAGCCATAGTTGTGAAACTCTTTCTCTGGAACTCCAAATGCCTGCCAGCACAGGAGCTGGAGCAATATTCCCTCACCAGGAGTTTGCTGCCTTCAGGAACAGGGTTAACAGACACTTTGTGTTTCTGTTTCCACTTTGTGCCTGTCTTGGCAAGCGTTGAGCCCTGCAGCAGGTCCTGGTGAGGATGCCACCCTTCACAAGGTTTCGGTGACAAAGGACCCCGGGTTGCTGTGCTGGCCTGGCCCACTCACGCCCCAGCCCCGGGCATCTTGCAGTGAGGATGGACCCTCCATCATGGGCTGAGGGGAGTTAATCTCTTTGGAAGACTTTAATTTTATGAGAGGTTGAGTTCCAACAGCGTTTCAGCATTGAGAAAGAGGTTGTGACCCTCTCGCAAAATTTTGGCTGCAAAATGAAATTTCCTTTCCATGCAGGAAACCACTGGAGAGAATATTTCTATAATACTTCCATTCAAATAAATCCAGGTATTCCAGTAATTGTATGGTCTCCAATAAAAATATCAAATAAACCTGTCATAGACTTTTCTCCCAGATGCTTAGATACTGTCTGCTTTCACTGCTTACCCATGTAACACAGCCTGAAATGCTAACGGACATCCAAGGTTACGCTCCTGTGGTTCAGGCTCTGTGGCTTGTCCTGGGAGGAGACAATGGTCTCACTGTACCTCAGGGTCTGCAGCTCATGCTTGCCCAGTAAATGAGGTCAGAGCAGCGCTCGCTGCTAATATCTTGGGTAACACGGCCTCTTGGAGAGAGCAGTTTGAACATGATGCAACCAAAGCTCGTAACTATATAATTTATTAACTTGCTTTGTAAGGCAAAAATGGCACCGCATAGAGAAAGGTGTACTCTGTAAGGAACGTACAGCAGCCACGACAGTGTAACTGTCTAATAAAATGTTTGTGCTGTTGGAAAGGTTTGCTGCAGAGGAAGATAAAAGGCAAAGATCAATAAAATGTAAAAACCTTTACTTGGAAGCCTTCTGTCTTAAGAGGAGACAGGGCTGCTTAGCCAGTGTGCGGAGGGCACGTATTCTCATGGCTGCCTTTGTTCTCAGCCTCAGATCTGGCTGCTTCTGCTCCTTTCAGGTCCACAAAATCTTGTCTTCGCCCATGACAAGGCCTTCCAATGTCACCCCTTGATAGAGCTGTCTTCGGATACAGAAACATTCGAATGGCTGTTGGTCATTTACTTCAATTTGCCTCCACAGCAGACCCCTCCGCTCATGGCCCAGCTGCAGAAGGGCATTTTCAGCCTTTTATATGCAGCTCACAGCCTCAGCACAGCACCATAGACTCGAGCCCCCCAAACATTTTAAACAAACCAGAGATGAAACGCTAACACAAGTAGTAAATCTCACAGACAGCTCAGTGATAGCATGTGCCGCTTTAGCTATGACATACAGTAGCTTAAAAAATTAGAATTAGTTACGAATAGTAGATTTCTCACACTGCCAGACTGTATCATTTATCTTACATAATTTACTGTATCATTTTCTCTTATAAACAGCTCCGAAGCCCACAACTTGGTTAAAACGAAACAAAACAAAAACCAGAAATGGATTTAATATTTAACTGTTCCCAGGGGACCAAACTTGTTCCTGGTAGAAGCGAATGAGTTTGACCCAGTCTGGGCGATTCCCATCACCTTCAATAGGCTTTCCTCAGGGCTGGGCTCCACCCAATCTGCTTTTTAGCTCTTCTCGGGATGGCGCTCTATTAAAATTAGAGTACCTTGACCTCCACTGGCAAGAGACAAAAAACCAATGTATTTTTCTTACTAATTGGCATATCTATGATGACTTTCATTTCAACGCAAGCGCTCTGGAAATGTGAATTGATGGGTAGAAAAGTTCATTGATTAGAGCTTGTGTACAGGCACCTTTCCTCCCGGTAGGATTTTTAACATAATCACTCAGTGGTAGCCAGCACTTACTTATCAAAGACACATTCAGAAACATATGGCTGAACATCTACATGCAGGAAACATTTATCTGACCACATACTTGAGCATTAATTTTACATACAGGAAGAGGGATTTTTTCCTTTTGATGGTGATAGTTCCTGTAACAAAGAGATGGAATGGTCTGAACAGTTTATACTATTTATTATTACGAAATGGGCAGGAGAAATTGAGTGACCTTCTGGGTTAATAAGAATTTTGAGCAATGGTTTCATTGAGATATAATTCAGTGTTCAGGAGGCATAAGTCTTATATCTTAATTAATAATATATAGATATTTTAAAATAACATTTTAGAAGGATTAAATCTATTATCACAATAAGACACTTCAGAGTGTGAACTAGTGTGAATTAATTCACACCTAGTTGTATGGATGGTTCTTAGCCCTTTGGCCCCATACTTGACAATATGCTAGGCTTGAATTAATGCACTGTAATTCACAGCTTGTCATGTCTTATTGCTGAAGTGTATCCCTGAAGTGGCTTCACCAATATATAGGCTGGCTTCACACTTTCTCAGAGAAGAATGGCTTCAGCTCTTCACAGTCACAGCTACTCTCCAACGCTGCGACCTCTGAGAAAGGTGTCACAGTCCCCACTGCCATCAGCTGGCATTCCCCATTCACCGACCTATTACTATTGCCTCGATAGCCTCAATGGCTGATGGGCAACACACAGCTCAGGAGCAGATCTTCCTGGAAAAAGAAAGAAAAGAGAAGAAAAAAAAAAAAGTACATTCAGCTTCCTTGCTTCCAAACATGGATATGCTGTTTGGAAAACCTCGGATTTACTGAAAGACACCTTACAACAACTTGAGTGCGACTGTGGAGTGAAACGCTGGGTTTCGTCAGCGCAGTACTGACAAATATGAGGGCTCACATACAGTGGGGAATAAGATTTCTCCTCCATTCTTGCTGAACAGAAGTAATTCTGAATAAACCATCCAAGACAGACAGTGACTCATCCACTACACGAATTGCTCAAGAGAACTTTATTTCAGTGTGTGGGAAAATACTACCCCTGTAATATTGCTACAGACTGCATCATCTTGATTTATCCTCCTTCTAGAAGTGCAAACATTATTTGTTGCATCCACCTGGATGGTGGCCTCACATAACCTGCTTAGTTTTTTGCTTGCTCATTTGTTTGGTCAGTTAGCTGTTTGTTTTGCAGGTGCTTTTGATCCCAGTCAACATTTCTGATTTGGAGCTTTATGTGGGAATACCAGAGCTGCTCCAGCAATCCAGAACAGTAGAAAGAGCCCCAGTTTTGTAGTGAGCCCTCAGAAAAACAACCAAAGTGATGAAGTTCGGCAAGTAAAAGAAAAAAAAAAAAAAGGAGGAAAAAACCCATGTAAAAGTGAAGAGCCTGATAGGTGTGGTGATAAATCTGAATAAATAAATGAGAGTTGCTGCAAGACATAGAGGTAGCAGTTTTGCTGAGCTATGTTGGAAGAAAGCCCTGATTGTGTGCCAAAGCAAGAGAGCAGCTGTGAGACGCTGGGTGTGGGTACTCAGCAGTAATCTGGTTTAACCCTGTACATAATGATATAGCGCAATGTCCAGCCCATGCTCAGTAAGTAGTAAAGCGCACTAGGAAGGTGCCACACAGGCATAAAATATGCATAACCTGTGTCTTTTGTTCTGCAATAATCCACATGAAGACAGTACTCATTCTTCTGTCCATCTCAGGAACCATGAAAAGATAAAGCTGAAGTCCTAGTGTGATTAAAACCTCTCTCCAGACCAGGTCACAGGGCTGTATTCTTCCCTGGTGTCATCTTAGTGCTCTTTTCAGCATTTCCCTTGCATGAATCACCAAAGCTGCCCTTCACTGTCAGAGTGAAGACAACTAGAAAGTTGTAAAGTGCAACTACAACAATAGTTTACTGAGCTGCAAATTCTACAGAAATGTGTGTTTTCCCAGAAAAAAAAATAAAATCTAGAAGATCTCAGTGTGATTATCCATATATAAGGGCATTCCCATGGTTGTCAGCTCTGGTGTTTTTTTCACTAGTTGTTAAGATCTGTTTTCAAATGTGGCTCTCCGAAATAATTTATCAGCACCTTAATACAGACGGTATTTTTTTTCCTCACCTGCCACAGGTGTCACCTATTCAGAAAACAAAGGCCTATTTTGTTAACAAAATTAACTGCGTATTTAGGAAGATGGTATCAGGTATTTCAGTTTGAAAATGTTGTCAACATTGTTTTGGTTTCAAAACACATCTCTGGTAATACAGCATGCATATACAAATCTGATAAGTGACTATATACATCATGTCTGAATATACAGAGAAGTTCAATATTTCTATTTACAGGGTAAAGTAATGGAGTCAGTCTGATCTGAGATAGGTTCTGCATGCAATTTGAGGGAATCTATGTTTAATTTAATAGGTCATGTATCTGTCTCAAGTGGGGATTACAGTATCTGGTTTAAAGTGATCTACAGTATCAGGCTTATTATGTAGCTTTTATTTTTAGCAAGGAATGGATTTAACAGTTGACGCTCCTACTTAAGTATGAAATACATCAAATTTACAACCCAGGCCAGCCTGCTGGCTGTGCTAGACATACCAGTTTACAAACAACCTTGGGACTTCCACTCGCCAGGTAGCTGGGGCAGTGTGAAGTGACAGGCTTGAGGCATAAAACCATCATGATCCTGCAGCAAGCCGGGCTTATCTATGGAGCAGTGTTGCGGTGAGGTTGTAAAGCTGATAGGAGACGGGTTGATCACTGCACTGGGAAAAGTTACGGAGCAAAACAGGGTAGAGGGAATCCGGAGTGAGAAGTAGCTCGTGCTCGAATGCCCTGAAAAAGTGTATCGCATGCTCTGCTCTGTACTTGATGAGTGCTAATGCAGCCAGACAGTGGGACCAGCAGAGCTAGTCTGCAGAGAAGGAGGGGAAAACAAATAAGCAACAAAGAAATAATGCAAGCATAAGATTTCTGAGGACTGAACAGGAATATATAAACGGTCACAATGCACACCGAGGAAGAACGGGAGTTTTCACATGATACTGTTGTTGTTGGCTACAGCGTTCAAATGATTTGGATACAGCAAGAGATCGAAAGATTGTCGTATTTCCTGTGATGATTGGCTGCTCCCTTGGTCTCTCCTTGTCTGTACCTGCCTGGTCTTCACTGCATCCATTACTGCAGCTGGTTTCCAGCAAGAAACCAGTAGCAGGAAGCTGAGTGCTGGTAGAGTTTCTAGCATAATGACTTTCATTTTGCTTGTGTAATAAGAGTGGCAAAACAGAGGTAAGTCATAAAGGGCTTATCTGTATTCTAATTAACTCAACTTTAGCTTCTGGCCTGGTCTGTAGGTTTTCCTGGCACAGGAATGAATCCTCTCAGGTGCAGAGAAAGAGGAGTGTAATATCTAGTCATCATAATTGCACCAGTGAAAGCTGCTATATAAACAGAATTATTCTGCTAAAATTGCACTTTTCCTAGGAAGCCAATTCTACTTATGCAAGTGGCTTTGCTGGAGTGATACAAAACTTTCTTCGTATGGCCTGGCTGCACAAAGGCTGATGTACCAGGACTTAGCAACACTAACGTGCCTATATGAGCAAAGGCTTCTATAGCAGACATCTCTTTGGTCACTGAGCTAAAGCTTAGGATTTTTTTCCTTTTATTTTAACTCATTTATATCTAGCTGTAAAACCAGTATCATGACCAGAAGTACAGCTATATAAATTCCAATAAATCCATTTTCAAGTGCAAGTTTTGCTCCTGAAAACGATGCTGTAACAGAGTCACCGCACAGTTCTGTGTCCGTCACTGAGCAAATCTGCCTCATTTGCAATTAAAAGTTAGGCTTCCTAATTGCCAGCTCTAGTGGCTCTCTACCTGAGCTCTGGCAGCCCAGCCAGGGCCAGCCCTCCCAACACACCCTTACCAGCTGCAATGGCTTTGCAAGCTGGATTCTGCCTGCCCGGTGCTGGATTCCCACACAGATGCATTGAAACAGCGAGAATGGATGGGAGCATAATTTTGCCTTTTACATCAGTTTTGTAGAAAAGGAAGGGAACCTGGTTCAGGAGACAGAGTACATGCTGAGTTTGCTTCTCTGGCCTTTAAAATTTATTCACTTACATTTTCTTGCAGGCACAGTCTCTCCCTGGCGTTGACTCTTTGGGATATCACAGACAAGGAGGCCAGGCTGTTTCCACAGGGTGGTCATTTTGACAAGGTCAGTAATGTAACCAACAGGAATATTTTTTCTTTTGTGTTCGTCTTCTGCTCTCCCAAAGGATACAGCCCTCAAATAAACTCTGCCTTCCAAGCCAGTGCACAGCAAGTTGGTTACTTCAGTAGGCAAGGTGGCAGGTTAGTGGCAGGAGGACACTGCCAAGTCGATGATGTCCAGGAAAGTTTAATTGGCTCCCCACAGGTCCTATACTTCCAATATTGCTTTTGTAATAAATCCAGAACGTCACTTGTTAAATAACCTGAGACCTTACTTGTAATCACACAGGATTACATTAGAACATTAAATCAGACATAATTGGACTGTCTCATATAGACATAATTTTAAGGTAAAAATAAAAAAAAAAAAAAAAAAGTCAGACAGTAGTCTATTATATGTAATGAGAAATTTATTGCAGTTCCAAAAATATCTTCACTGAAAGTATAAAAGAATTTATGGGCTAAATTTTTTTCCTGAATATAAAAAGGACTAACTAGAGTGTTTTAATCTGCAGCCAGTGAAGGAAGCACTCTTCTGACACAAAGGGTTTGCTCTTACTAACGTAATTAGATCTTTAGTCACCTGTAGGAGAAAATATTCAAATGTTCTGTTTTTCACTGGTCTTATCTCTTTAAATTACACTTTCTACTTGTTCTTGAAATAGCGTCAACATAACTTCATTGGCTTGGATATTTTGACATACAATCAACCTCACAACTGGTTTCTCAAATGAAGGGCTTAGAATTAAACCAGATTCTGTTGAACCAAGATGTATAAAAATATTAATTTCCTTTCTGTGAAGTTTATTATTATTTACAGTCAAATACATTCACTATCAGAATGCTTTGCTGCGAAAGACACCGAGAAAAGGCAGAGTTACTGTCAGCATTGCCACTTCCCTGGAAATTTATGTTCCGCAGCTATGTTCAGAGATGTTTTTACAGAGATTTCCCACCCTGGAAAAAGAGGAAAATGATCACGCAGTAGAAAACTACCCGGGCTGCACAAACCTCCTGCCTATAAGGCAACCCCAGCAGCTCACGTGCGTGGGATGTGGGCGAGTAAATAAATATGTGGGATGAAGGCAGGGTCTCACCCCAGGGATGCTGCTGCCTTGTGAGTGCTGTGTGCCCCAGAGCCCTCCCCTGCAACACAGCCGCTGTCAGAGCAGGGTGGGCAATGGGTTCCCGAGGTGGTTCACGCTCCTTTGCAGTGCATTTCCCCACCCTGCTGGCCTTATGGCTTTGCACAACTGTAAAACTAATGTGTGTGCGGGAGGTTTTGCTTAAGATCTGATTGAAAATAAATGTGATCTTGGCATATTTGTACAGCGGCCAGTCTCAGCCTTCAAACAGTTTCTGTGGTAACATCCTGCTCAGAGAAAATTTGTGCTTCAGGAAGTGTTCAGAGACTTCAACCTTTATTTCTCATGCTCTCTCTTTTGGTGTGCTTTGCACGTGTTTTAAATGAGATGGTTTGGAACTTATGGATGGTGTGCTTCCATCTGTGTTTTATAGTCCTAAGATTTCTAAATGCAGACACTTCATATCTATATCATAAAGATCTCTAATAACCTTGTGTTATTTTCATTTATTTCAGCTTGACATAAATCAGGAGCCAAATGAAAGGGAGGACAGGTTTTTCTGTGTTTAACTAGGTTGCTTCACGTTGCTTGACATTCTCCATGACTTTATTCAAAAGCTTCCCTCCAGCTTCATTAAACTGTCTTTCACAGGCAGCAGCTTAATATACACGTGCACACACAAATACGTATACATGTATTCATTTGAATTTGGTCTCTTTCCCTCCAGTCTCTGGTAATTATGATTTGTGTCTGGAGGGTTAAACTGTCTGAAAAAATAATAAATAAGAGGCTATGAGAATTGAAAGCTAGTGTTCAGGTTCATCTAGAAAGAAATTAAGCAAATCAAGTTCAGGTTTATAAAGGGAAGGAAATTACCCCGGGGTCTCCACACAGTGGATCAGAACTGACTTGACATATTTAATTATATTGTAGGTTCCTGCCCTTCTACAGAAAATTGCAGCACTCTTACTACATCCACCTAGGGAGGTGATAAGGAGGTTATCAGGCTAGAACTGCTGCAATAGCTCCTTAAATCCACCCAGCTAGGGTGGGCTCCTTGTGCTCCTTATACCAACAAATTAATGCCCAGCTGGTCACTATCTCCAGCAGCTGATTGAAATCTTCACCTCTTCACAGGTGTGGGTGGGTGGGAGGGAAGGGCTTTCTGAGGAGATAAAGGAAGGAGAGAAGCTTGGGAGCTTGTTGATCATATGAAACGTGCCCTCGAAGCAGTGGTGGGCTGGTGTGGAGGTCGTTTGTGTTGGGTCTGGGCAGCAGCAGCTGCTGGATTCACAGTTTGCTTGCGGATGCAGCTCTTGGCATGCCTGGAATGCTGTGTGCCACAGAGGAATGCAAAAGAGGTGACTCAACACCACTCTGATCATGATCCTACAAGCAACTTGGGGATTTGGTCTTGATGGTGAGCTGATTATTATTTTATCTCTTACCAAACTGCATAACTCATAGCAGTCTAATGTTTGCGTGTTTTCTTTGTAAACCACTCTTGCTATTTCATTAGTGTCTGTGTTAAAAGAGAAAAATGCCTTTCCCATCCACAAAACTATTTACTGTCTTTTGTGCAGACTGCTCCCAGCTCTTCACCTCTCCACAGAACCCTGAGCCCACTTGAAGGGTTATATTTTTGTAATCACTTTCAGTTGGATGCAAAAAACAATCTTTGATTTCAACTTCCCCTCAAGTGATTTAACTAGGGTCCTGGTTGAGAACAGATTTCGAGAAGGGTCTGGAGTGGTTTCTGGATTCAGCCACCCAGATGAGAAAGCCACATTTAAAGATGTTTATGAGTGTGTGCAATGCCCCCTTGCACACCTGCAGCCACAGGCTGCAGTGAGGAGTTGATTGCCAACCTGTGTGCACGTGTGTTGCTGCTGGGGGGCTCAGGAGCTCTGCGGTGTTTCCACCACTGGCTATTGAGGTTTTGACCCTGCTTTGCTGACAACTTGACTGAAGTAAATGTGTGAGTAAATAAGTTATTGATATGGTAGGTCTTTGCACAGTTACTTGGAATGAAATAGAGATTCTGGCTATTTAAGAGTTTGATTCTTGTATAGTTTTGTTGTTGTTGTCGTGTTGTTTGGGTTTTTTTTTTTTGGGGGGGGGGGGGGCAGGCAATGTTCTCAAATTATGACCTGATGTGTTAACTGAAACATTGCAAATATGACCACTTAGGTAGTGACTGACTTGTCTTGCTTCAAGGAGAGGAAGGGATCAGACAAGGTATGGACCTGCATGTTCTGAGGCTATCCAGGCTGGATCGTTGTGGTTTTCCTTCCTTCTGTTAGTGATTATAATGGTCTGATGACACCTTCTTTTAGGCTGTGAATGTCCACATTGATAAATAGCAACTGATAGTTATTTTGGCAGTATTTACCAGCAGCCAAGGATGTGTAATACTCAGCAGGAAGGTCTGTGTCCTGCAAGGTGCTTTGATACAAGACAGAGTCAGGTTTTTGTTGAAGCTGCTGCTTGTTGTATTGATGTAGCAATAGTGTTAGCAATAGCAGTTAGTAAAAGCGATAGCAGTTAATAATTTTCCATCCAAAAAGCTGTTGGCTGCAGGACAGGTGGCAGGGTCTGTACAAAGGGAGGAATGGTGAAGAAGCATGGTCACCAACCGTGAGCACAACTTTTGGATCACAGTCGCTTTGGTGGGGCTTTCAGACAAACTGTATCATGATACCACATGTGCTGTGCGACGAACTGTACTTTTCTCAGCCTTCTTGGCTTCTGGATGTTAAAGTCACTTTGAAAAGGTGTGCAAAACCTCTCAGCCAACCTATCCAATGGTTATTCAATCTGCTTATACAAGAATACGCATGGAAATCCTTTGTTTAAAGCAGAATGGTAGTGTCCATACAGAACCAGCGGTTACAACCAACCTTAAATATCTCAGGGCAGTCCTTAAAAGTTTAATTCCATCACAGAATAGAAGCTGCCTTCAGTTCAGAGCTTGGGTCTTGGCAAGCCATGGGGATTTTCTCTTGAACCCAGTGAAGGCTGCAGTTTGAAGAGACTGATCCAAGTGTGCACAGTGAGGCCATGCAGGTACAACACAGAACACTGTGAGCAGGGTCACCAGGTTAGCTAAGTGTATGCAAGAGGATGAACAGGGATGCTCATTTTAGGCCATGAACATCAGTAGCAGCAAAACTAGGAACTGTGGCCTACAGAACTCTTTAGTTATTTTAATAATGATAATCTATTATATTGGTAGTGCTGGAGTAGTCGTACCTTTGGAAGTATGAACAGATGCCTTTACAGATTCACTTAGAAACATGCGATTTGATGTTGCCTCCACAACCTGTGCAGTCTATTCCTATGGCAACATGCAGCAACAAAGATGATTTCCACACTGCACAACCTGGCAATGAATAAAACAGCAAAGTGCCAAGCAGTGGGTGATACTGATGGTGTATCAGATATGAGGTTGGAGGAAAAAAGGGAAGGGGAGAGGGGTGCTTGGGGAGACTGCTGCTTGAGCAGCACGTGCTGAGGCACAGCTTGTATGATGTGGTCCTGAGGACAGGCCAAATCCTGCTTACCCTCATCCTGTGGTTAGGAGCAATAACTGATAGCAGAGGAAGAGGCATGGGATTTAGTCTGGTATGTGTTACTTTCTTAATGGGAAAGTCATTTGGCTGAATGACAATCAGCTGCTGCCGAAGGATTTGGAAAGCGATGCTGTGAATGCACCGCAAGCCCATGAGAGAGGAAATAGGAAGCTCCTTCTGAAAACTGCGTTGCTTTTTGCTGCCTTCTTCAAACAGTTGTCTCATTTCATTTGTTTCTAGAGAAGCATTTCTGCATTCTTTGCTTTAGAAATGATACCACAAAAGTAGTAAAATACTTGAATGTCATCAGGAAGACCCATGTTCTATTCAGCTTACTCTTTCATCCCTTAAACATCATGTTTACTGTGTCCCCTATAAAATGTGTTTAAACTGTTCCTTTGGTTTTGGAGGGGTTTTTGTTCTTAACATTTCATGTTGTTTCAGCCACAGCTTGTGACAGTTACTAGGCATTCCTACTTCACTAACATACAAGACTTTCACTTTAAAATTCCTTACCAAATTGTGCAAGACACATTCTTTGAGACACTGAGTTAGCATTTAAAAAGAAAAATATGGCAGTGGAAAGACTGTTATAGTTGTGTGGGGGAAAAAAAATCAGATTGGAAGGAAATAACTCACAAAAGCATGAATTAAACATCTAATTAAAAGTGTTAAGTCTCATTTTAATTTTCTTTAAAACACCAAAGACAGAAAAGCAGCTGTGTGCCTGAAGAACGCAGTATGATAGGATCCAGTTGGGTATGAACATAGAGCTGATACAGAGAGCTCAAGGAAACATATTTATGAAATATATGGTTTTTTGGGATCCTTGATGGCATAATTTACCACAGAGTAGATGTTTGTAAGGACTGCTAATGAAATGAGTTCTGAAATGGCAGTGGTAGAATGTTTTTTTCACCAAATTTCTGGTGAGCAAATACATATTAACTTCATTTTTTTTCAATTAGCAGATGATACTCTTAGGCATAATCTTGCGCCATGTCTCTAGTTCTGGACTGATGGGTTCACAGGGGTCTGACCTAAATGGGTTTATATTTTTAAGCGACTCCTTTGAAGATATGCAGTTGCAGTGTCCAGCAAGCAGTGGTTTGAAAATGTTGAGAAATAATTTTGATCCTTCTCCAATTAGAATTACAATTCTAAGCCATAAAAAAATTACACAAAAACCCCCCTGTAATTTTAGAATACTTTTTTTAATCTTCAGTATTACATATCTACTTTAAAAGAACGTAGAGTGTGACCTAGCATTGTTATCTATTGTCCAATAATGTAACTGGACAGTCTAATATTTGCTCTATGAATATGAAAATTGGAACGCTAAATTGCTTGGGCCATTTCCTGTGATTATGGGGAAAAAAGCTCTTTGCCTAATTACAATTGTAATTCAAAATGTGTTTTAAAATATTTAAAAGTTATCTGCACTTGCAAAACTCAATCTAACCAGAAAGAAATGCGTTGTACTTGTATCCCTCCCTGTGGGCTGTATTATGTCCAATGCTGCTCAGAGAAATCAGGTTCAGAGGGATAACCAGTGGAACTGTATGAAATGCAACTCTCTCCCTATTTCAGCCTCAAACCACACAAAAAGCCTACCTGTCCAGGTGTTTCTGCAAGTTGAAAGACTAGACTTGGATCTGCCCTCTAAATTAGTGGTTTTACATTGGAGCAGCTGGAATGGAGCTCCTGATTTACACCAGTTGCTCAGAATTAAGAAATGGGCTTTTGAAATCAAATAGTAATTCTTTTGGTGTCTGCCCTGCTGTTGGCATGGCCTCTGTGCAGAGATTCCTGCTGAAATAATTGATGCTTCTAAGGAAGCAACAGCAGCAAGGGGCTGTGTGCAGCTTTGCTGAGAGCCAAAGCACACATGCAGACTCACATGGGTGCTGCTGCAGTTGTGTGTGGTCTTTCAGTGCAGTAAGCAGCTTTTTTTTCTATTTGAAAATGCTCATGTTTTGCTGTTTCCATTTGGGAGAGACTAAAGAAGTTTGTCACTAAAATTCTGGGCAGGTTGTTGGGCCCATCTGGGGGAAGCAGTTTGATCTCAGCTTGGAAGAATGCATAGTCTTATTTTCCTTTTATGTGATGAGAAGTTATAGGGCTTTATTTTATTTTTTTTATCCCCAGAAAACATCAGAGGTCTGATCAAATGCACATAAATTGGTACACAATTACCACAGCAGCTCTAAGTGTGTTTCGTTCCAGGTTTGCAGGTGCTGAAACCTAATGGGCCAGGTTTTTGGGTTTATGCCTTGCATGTCTGAAAAGCTGAGACTAACAGTGAAACCGCAGAGTGGAACAGTTCTGCCCCAGTTCTTCGTTCTCCCCGAGACGGTGATGCAGCCGCCTATGGCTGAGTGTTCCCGCGTGTGGCTTGGGGAATCAAGCAGAGCAATACATGAATTTCAATAAGTACGCCCCACTCTCCATCCACAGTCCCACATGCCTCTCTCTATTTTGTTCCTGGATGGAACAATTAATGTGCACGGGCGATGTGAAGCCATGGGCAGCTAGAATATGGGTGTAATTTAGCGCTGCAGACGCAGTACTTGTAGACAGGTGTGTTCTTTTGTTATGAAGTTCCTGGGCACTAGTCTATACAGGTACAATAGGTGCATTAAAATGCATTTAACATTACTGTGGGCCATTCTTTAAAAATACTCTGATCAGGTCTAGATCTATAAAGAATGCTTTGCGACGTAGCAAGGAATCATTGTGCATGCCTTGGATTAAGAGGGGAGGGAGGGTTGCGGTCCAAGGAAAATCAATGAAATATTTAAGCAGAAAAAAGTAATTTTGTTGCTTTGATTTTACCTGTTAGCAACGGAAAATCCATTTTTAGGAGCCTTTAAAGTACATCTAATTTCTCATTCACTGCCCAAAAAAAGAGTAATTTCTCTGTTTTTTTATAAATACAAGAGCAGTATGAAATAGTTACTCATTTATTCACTATATTATTGCACAACAGTGTCCTAAAGTAAGAGGTTTAAAGGGGCTGGAAATACAAAGCATTGAAGCATAGCCATGGTAATATTAATTTGCAGAGGTATGTGACTGTAACAACTGAAAACTGGATGGGGGGGAGATGGGTTGGATAACAAGACCAGGAACTCATAAGCTGAACATTCCCCCTACCGCCACAAAAAAAGAAAAACAAAAACTCAACCAAACAAATCAGAGAAACTGCTGAAATTAAAAAAAAAAAAATAACAAACCAAACAATAACCAGGAGAGGGGTGGGAGAGGAGAATTGGCTAAGTCATGGCTGGAGGAAGGGGAATGTGCTATGAGACAAAGGCTGGAAAACTAATGCTACAGTGAAGAGACATTTCTAAGCAAAAAAGAAGAAAAAAAAAAAAGTTACTAGAAGACTCCAACCCCCAGTCTAAACCCCAGGAATATTTCTCTGCATATAAAAGGATACTTGTGTGTACATGCTGAATTCTCTGCTCACACACAATACACACGAAGCTTTGTAGCTGCTGCGGCAAAGGTTGAGCAAACAGCCGGTGCTGCAGACCTGGCGTTGTCTGGAGTTCAGCCGTTTGTGTTTCAGCCCAGCTCTAGCCTGGTCAGGCTTCACGTCCTGGCTTGCACGGTGCAGCCAGGCTTAAGTAGGCAAACCGGCTTCTCTTTGGTGGGAACTCAACTGCAAGGTGGCTCAGCTTGGTCCAGAGACGCTTCAGAAGAGCTGGGCTGACCCAAGCTGCCAACACAGTCACCCCAGCACGGGAGCAGGGGGTGCGTTGCTGAAGGTTTTGTGCCCAAGTGTAGCTGTTTGGGGTTTGGGCACTTGTAGGCTTGTCCGAGGGTGATCAGCAAGGCCATTGCTTGCAGCTGATGAGGCTTCTGCACATCTTGTGGTTTGGGCAATACTTATTCTTGGCAGAATGATCATGTCTGCTTCCACCCCTCTCGCACCCAAGTAAAGGGCTGATTAAAATGAGGTTGCTGCGACGGTTTGTAAAATGACAATTGCTGGGGACTGCTTGTACTTTATGGGGAGTTAACCTATATACATCTAAGTTGATGAAGTCAGATGACCCCGATAAGCGTGCTTTTCACCCCCATGTTTAAACAAAGAGCAATGACCAGTCCAAGTTATTAAATACTGCACCACAACAGAATTGATTTTAGGCCAATCTGCTTTAACTTCTTGTGCATATGTACCTCCGTGTTCTGTCTTTATCATTACCCAGAGGATGCTACTCATAAATTGCATGGCATTTGTGAGAAGGGTGTTAGTTCTGTTAAGAGTCATGTATACCATCAGAATTTTAATTTATTTTATTTAAGAAAATAGGAGTAAACTAAAATGTACTGGAAATAGTTAGCATCAGTGCACCCACTATTGTGTAGGAAACCACCAGGTCTTTACAGTGTTCTCCAGGCACTTTATATCCGTTCAGAAAAAGTGGCACAGGAGGCTTTGTACCATTTGGCACTCTTTTTATGTAAATGAGCACAGCTGAGGATTGTGGCTATTAATATATTTTTAATTGAGAATGCATTGCGTGAAAAGAGAGATGTTTACTTTACAGAAATGTTACTGGCAGCCTTTTCTCCACAGAGCATCAACCAGAAACAAAAAAATGGTGGCACAGTGGTTTTATAACTTGAAGATAAGTTTTGAAGTAGAGCATGAAATTCAGGGCAGGATAATAAAGGCAAAATTTCTATTGCTTTGTCTTGCTTGGGCTGTCCCAAAGAGAATGCTGAAGGTGCTGGCCTGGCATACAGAGCAAAGGTGCCCAGAATTCCCTAGCACTATGTGTTTTTTGTCATAGTGTTTTAGGTTCTGTTCCCCAGCAGCAGCACTTTGTGCTAGCTCCCTGTCTTCAAGAGTACAAATAGTTAAATATCCTTAAAGTGCTCTATGGAGTGCAACAGTGATTTAAATTAAGCCTGATCCGGAGGACAAAGGATTGTAATATCACTGGGCCAAAACCGGCTCCCAGTTCCACCGGTGTAAACACCAGCATCATGTGGCTCTGCCTGCGGAGTGCTTTATTACAGTTAATAAAGCTTAATGAGCGCTGCTGAGCCACCTCCCACAGGCGGCTGTGCCTGCCTGGTCTGGCTGCCCTGTGCCAGCCTGGGCTCCTCCACTGCGCTGTGGGGCGCATCCACACCTGAGGTCAGGCTCTGTGTCTGTGGATCCAACTGAGAAGGATTTTTTTTCCCCCCCCCGAGTCATTCTACTTAAGGAATTATTTCAGCCTGCTTAAAGGGAGTTAAATATCTGATAGATGGAATTTTTATATCAATAAATATGAAAATAAAATCTTGATAACCGTCATTATCTATGTGTCCCATGTCTTATCTAGCATAGAAGAAGGCATTACTGTTATTACTTTTTTCAAAGTATATTTTATTCTTAAAACCGTGGATTACTCTGTCATTTTGTTTTTTTAAATCATGAGAATTTTACAAGATTATATTTTCCAGCCTAGATGAAGGAGACTGAGTTGCCTCTGACACTGTGAAATGAAGTTACAGAAAAGCCCCCCCAAAACATTCTCTTAATCTTCTTTGAACTCTAGGAAAAGCAGAATTCCTGGCAAAGTGCAGGTGGGGAGAAGGGTAGACTTGCTATTGGGATGTAGTTGGTTTCTTCTGTGTCACGTAGGTAGGGAGCAAATTATTGTGGAAAATCTTTGTACCACAAGACCTGAAAATGTAAGCAAAGCAGCACTCTCATTTTCCAGTGAAACAAATATTCACCCTGAGTACTTTAAAAGTTAGGCTCCAAGTGTGGAAAGGAAGGATAAATGCTCATAGCATAATATCAGGCTTCAAGGACAACATTGTGACAGGTATGGCGTTAGAGTAGGGAAAACGATAGACAAAAATAATATTTTCTTTCTAAAATATTCACGTTTATTCCTGAAAGCTCCCACAACACTACTGGGGCCATCATATCTTGGTTTAGTTCCCTAAACAGTTGGACTTGCATTCCAGATAAGGTAGTGGTAAAATGTGTGTTTCAAACTAGAACTGGTCCTACAGTTCTCCGCAGGTGGAACTACCTACAAAGCAAATGAGGCCCTGGACTAAGTCATAGTGTATGTGAACAAATGTCCTCTCTCAGCGTTGGGGCGGCTACATCCAAAACGCTGCAAGTTTTGGGAGCAGTTTGATCTACAAAATCAGTGCTAGATCTGTAGGAGGAAATGAGTGTGATAAATCAGCCCATGTAATTCTTACGCAGAAAGTGTTTATCCAAAGGATAACTTCTCCCTTCCCTTATTGGAGAAACAGGTGATTCTGGGGAAAAGGGGGACAGGACAGAGCACTTGGTACAGTGTTCAACACTGGATATCTGACAAAACTGAAAATTAATGCTTTGCTATAGATCACATGGCCTCAAATCAGAATAACATGAAATAGTGGTACTCAAGGGATACTGAAGTGGGACTTGAAGGAAGTGGAAAACTCCAGCAACAGAATAAAACATAATCAAGTAGAAGAGTTTTGCGTCAATGTAAAGAATAATTTCTAAACTGCCACAATATTTTGTTTAAGTGAGAAGAGGCCCATTAACCAAAGGGAAGAAAAAATCCTGGGTTTGTCAATTAATTCCCAAACCATGGGACTTTTTTGAATGAGAATAAAAGAGGACCAAACTTGAAGGGGGTAAGGGAATAAATAAGTGTTTATACCAATCTGGGACTGCTCTGTATCTACAGCAGAAAAGTAGCCTCAATTTTATACCATTTGCTGCTGTGGCGGTGGTTTAAAGTAGTCATATCCGCACTTCTTTGGCCTTTTATGAAATGCTATCATTTCAGTTTGCACGTCTGTTTTTTTAGAAAAAGTTGTGTTACTTTTTCTCGATTCAAACGCTTTGTCCTCCTGGAACTGATTTGTCCCCTCTGATTCCTATACTGTTAGAAATTAATTTCCTGCGTATCGTTTGTAGCTTTTAATTATCTCTGGGTTAATCTGCCTTCTTACAGGGAGGCCACCCAGCTTACTCAAACCAGGGAGCAGAAAGCATAGGTTGTATGACCCATTCCCTGCGCTCTGCTGGCATGGGGAGGACATGGGGACTTAGGGCAGCAGTGGCACTGCCACCCGCTTCACCCTGCCCTGCCTTCCCATGCATCCCTGTGCCCTGTCACTCATCGTCATCACAGACATTTTACTACTTACTCTGTACCTATATTCCGGTCTGAAATGGCAGAAGGCAAGGTAAATGAGTCGTTAATTTTATCCAATGCTACGTGACTGTGCAGCTAAAGAATTTATTCGGTGGAGATGCTGTGAGCTAAAGGTCCTTTTAGGCTCGTTCTTTCTCATGAGCTGAATTTTAACACTATGCTCAGTTCTCTAAGTCTGTGTAATAACTGATGTGCTGTTGGATGGTTTTGGGTAAGGCTGTGATAGAAGAAGCCACTTGCAATTAAAAAAGGTTCAAGATGTCAAGCAGGCTGTGATGGAACAAAGTTGCCTTGCAAAGGATGAGTTTTCTTCTCCATAATCCTAATCTAAAAACATTACCTGCATTTGTTTTTCATATATTTATCCATTAACTATTTGTAAAAGGTAATAACTTCCTGAAGCAATAAGATGATAATGTTTGTACAGTTAACAATAGGAACATATGAAATGATGTAGCAACAGTTGTCTGAATGATAAAACGCAAATTTCCATCTCCAATGGTACTGGATGCACCTTATGACAGGTAAAGGTAGGCATGAAGTTATGAAAACAGTAAGTCAATTTGCACTTTGCCACAAAAGTTTTATCTGTAGTAGTATTGCATCCTAAAAGTACAGTGGAGTTAGGAAAACTACACATTTTATAGGGTGAAAATGGTGACCGTGACTTTACCACCAGTCATGTCAGTAGCTTCATCTCCCTAGAAGCAAAGAATTAAGTCAAGAAGCAAGATACTTGAAAAGTCAATCAGAATTAAGAAATTACAAATCAATCAATACTATCCCAAAAAGTCTTGGTATGACCTCAGTTACTTGTTGAAACATAAACAAGATAATCGGCTACATTTCCTGTCTAGAAACAAGATCATTGCCAATTAACTTAGAACTTAATTAACTCTCTAAGGTACTGAACTTTAGATGCATCATAGACTGTGCCTTAACATTATTATTAGTTATTGCAGTGACTCCAGTGCATTCTTGATTTAGTATTATTATATAAGTATTCCATTTACACTTATGATGCTATTAAAAAACAAAGCCTTCAATATCACATTAAAGTTAATGCCACATAAAGGACAGAGGAATTAAATAAAAGCAGAATTAAACAGACGACATAAGTTTACACTGGAAACCCACCAGTCCGGCTTCTGTTTTTTGCTGGGAGGCATCAGCGTAAGAGTTCGTGTGTTTACGGGTATCAGTTTTCCGTTGGCCGGCTATAATTGCTCTGTATTTCTAGTTATGAGCCATTGGATTTGCCAGCCTTTTGGCAGCTCAGGGAAGTCACAGTATAGCACTGTAATGTAATCCCTACCTGCTTTTGAAGATCTTTCCTGCTTGTCTTTTCTATAACAAAACATTGGACAATCTTTTTTTTTTTTCTCTTTTCTCTCATGACATCTCAGCAATTTCTTTTTTCTCCTGACACCTCAATGACCCGGGTTTTTTTTTTCTTTTTCTTTTCTTTTTCTGTTTTAATAACTACAAGCTGCTCTTTTTCCAAGGCTGAGAAGAATTTGTTCTGTGTTTGCCAGGAATAAACAGTCCAGCGGAACAAGTGTTCTGTCTGCTGAACAGAGCAAAGAGAGGAAAAAGTTGGATCAACGCAGACATTTTAAACTGTTCCTTTGCTCAAAGTGCATGTTAATGTTAGTTGTTTGGTGGCATATGATAAATGTCTCCAGAACACTGAGTGTCTGGAAATAAACCTACACTATAAGTAATATGCAAGTGTAGCTATCGCCTCGCGAGCTGGCAATAACAGCACCAGCGCGCATCTTTTGTAAATGGGTATTTTGTCTTTTTTATGACCCTAAAAAAGTCACTACGAAAGTATTCCAATCTTTCATTTCAGAAATACTGTCACCTTGTCTATAAGTCAAATCCTTTTTGTGTGCTTTTATGAGCTCTTTCCACCAAGTAGAACACTACAGTCTAGTCTTCATCTTTGACTTTATCACAACTTTAGCTGGCATCTAGGCTTTGGCTTCTTTACCATTTTATGACTGACCTGGTCAAATGGGGCTAGGAAAGCCAATGTACCTTTTGGCACTGATTATATTTACAGCAACAGTGGGCTAACAGCAATATTTTGTTTCATGAACGAATCATTTCAGCTTTAAGAAAAGCTCACAGCTCCCATGTGTATTTTCTTGTGGTCTGGGGTTTTTTTAGGGTTTTTTTTTTATTTGTTTGTTTGCTGTGTCCAAACTTGGGAAATAAAACAATCTGGTATCTGCTTCAAATCTGGCAGCCTCAGCACAGGTGGATTCAGGATCTGCAGGGCTTGTTTTGAGACAGGGTTCTTTGTGAGCTTGTTTCTGTGATAGGACTGACCCCCACTCCTTTACGGTGTCTGAGGATCAGGAGTTTCCTTGTCCAAAACACTTGCTCATACCTGTTTTGTGACTGACTTACTGATGACATACGCATATGTGCGGTGGTGTTACCACAAGACAAACTGAAGCTTCTGCGTCTTTCCATCCGCTGGTCCTATGCTGATCTCCAACTCCACAGCATCTCTGATGGGTGCTAGATATATTTAATGCTTCACCCACACATCTTATTTTTTCTTGTCTACATCTGCCATTTAACATTTTACCTGGATCTAAGAATAAGTCCCACACAATACAGACGGTGACTACCCAGGGAAGTGTATTTCACAGTGTCTTCCAAATATAACAGGTGAAGTATTTTTTCTAAAAAGGCTAAAGGAATCCAAAACGAGACTCTTTTGTTCTAGAATAGAAATAACCATCCTGGGAGTGTCTTTTCTGGAAGCAAGCCAGGAATAACTCCTTGGAATAATGCCCTGCAAGGGCTCACCCTTTTCTGTTGTCTCATGGGCTTTTCCTTCAAAATGTGAGGCAGTCAACACAAAAACCTAGTGCTACATACAGAAATGTGCTTGATTATCTTAGCATATAATTTTTTTTCTCGGTTGCTTTTGGGCACACAATTAAACACTCTCACAAAACTGGTGTTGTTCAAATTCTTTCGTTGAGCACATTTTCTATAGAGGCCATGCTGTTGTTTTTTTTGTAGGAAAAGAGCAAGCAATGAGGAATGGCTTTTTCTTTCCAGATGTAGTCCTAGCTGCTAAGGTTACATGGCTAATTAGAGTGACATTCTTGCTAGAGGGGTGGCTGGGAGGACATGGAGAACTGATGGTGCTCGTGCAGAACTCAGTCCATCGGTATCATGGCTCTTGCTCTGGTGCCTTTCTGCTAGGTCTTTCATCCCTTCCTCACCATTCTTCATTCTTTAGCTTTGTTACTGGTAACGATCCCATCAGCTCTGTGGTTCAGCTGCTGCTTTGCCCCTGCTTGGCCCTGAAACCAGGGTGAGCAGGGAAGTGGCTTCTGCAATGTGCATCTCCAGGCTGGCTTGTCAGCGGCTTCCGATGTGCAGGGAGAAAATGATGATGCTATTGCTGGGTAGTGCAGAAATACTGAGGTACAGATATCTTTACAGGCACTAAAGAATTGAGTTATGCCTGGGTATTTGCTAGTTATGTACTTGCTCAGAGTCACGCAAACAGTCTGTTCAGAGATGGAATAGGGCACGTCTACTCTGCCTCCCTTTCCTGTGATTTAAAGGACACTCCTAATCACGACTTTATTATGCCTGCCACACGCTGCTTATAGTTCTGAAAGGAGCTTGCCTGAGAGTGCTGACATTTCTTAATGATATTTTGATCATTTTCCTGTAAATTATACTGTTAGGAAATGTGCCATGAGGAACAGAGGAAGGAATGGAGAATTTTACTTGCAGCCAGACTTAGATGAGTAAATGTTGCCACAGTCCTGTGTGCTCAAGGTCTTTCTAAGGCGCAACTTAAGATATTAGGGGCCACATTTGAGACTTCAAATGAATTTAAATAGGCTCTGAGTTAGACCCTTGAACACTTAACCATTGTGTGGTTTTGCTGTTGGTGGGGTTTTTTGTTGTTGTTCGTTTGTGGTGGGTTTTATTTTTGTTTTGTTTTAATAGAAACTGCTTTTGTAATTTTCAGCTCACCAAGTTCTCATAGTCTCCCAGGCAAAAGTAACATCACCACTGCTGTTGCTCAGGAATAATTATTGTACCGGGTACCGCAGCACAGAGTTAGGAGATTAACCTCCCTGTGCTGAGCGAGGAAGGAGGCAGCCTGTGACGGCAGGTCAGGCTGGTGGCACTTAATGGCCTTTTCATCATATTCAAGTACTTCGCTCTGTTTCGGTAGCTGGTGACTTAGGCAGGAGAGATTAAACTTCTGGGAGATAAAATATAAGGGAGGGAGAAGGAAAGGGAAGGTAAAAATATGAAATGTGTGGCACATTGCAATGATGCAGTTATCTTGGGAGTTCATGAATGACACAGCAAATCCCAGGCACTCTGTAGTGTATTAAATCTGCAGGCTGCGATTCAGACTCCTCGTGTTCGGCCTACCCACATCAGAGTTTCTATCACCAGTAATTGTCACAGACAGAAGTCTATGCTGTTAAAAGCAATCAATGGCAGGTGGCACTGGGGCTTGCAGCAGCTTTGGAAGGTTTCCTTTATTTATATTTTGCTCCATGATGATGTGTGGTACTGTGCATGGGCCAGAATCTGGAGGTTTATTCACAGATTTACCACGTCCCCTACCCAGCAGTCTTTAATCCTGGTGCAAAGTGACTTCTCATCTGGAAAGGAGAAAAATCCCCACTGACAGAAATGACTTCGCAAAACAGAGGGCAACAGCTAAGAGGGTCCTTTATCAGTAACACACACTGGATGCTAGCAAAACCACGAGCCTATCCAAAATAAGTCAAGATAATATTTTTCAAAACTTCCTTCAGCATCACCCTGAGACTGGGATTTTATTAGCTTAATAAAACGGTCTTTTGTTTTCATGGCATGACTTACAGGACAGACTGCACAAGCTCACTGGGCTTTTGGTTGCAGCCTGCCCTTGAGTAACCAGGCCAAATCTGGTCAAACATGTTGATCCACACTGCAGCTCCATTTCTGATTACACTGTGGGTCAGCACTTAGAGTATGGAATAGTTTGTTTTACCTGGTGAGTTTTTAAAAGAAGCAGTGACAACTTAAATCCTGACATTTAAGTTCTACTTTCAGATGCTTTTATAGAACTACCCAGCTCAGGCAATCCTACTGAACTCATGTCCACTTAATGGCATTTAATTCAGCTGCTTTGTTGTTTTTTCCCTCCATAAGCAAACATTAAACCTCTCCATTTCTTCCATGACCTCAATTCTGAACTATAAACCACGAAAAGCTACAGGCAACTGCACATTTAAGGAGCAGCTGGAAAATACAAAATGTAACTTTTGAACTTCCTAGTGGATAACATAAGGATATCACACCTGCAATTGTTCTGTCCCTAGTTAATAATCCTATTGCCATTTGCAAGTAGTAGTTTAGCCCTTCTGTTTCAAAATTTTTCAGGCAGGTATACAACACTCTCATAAATTGAGGTTATCTGAAACAAATATTGCCCCTCTATTTTTTCTTTTTCCCCCCCAAAATCTTTAAAGATTTTAGGCACATGTAAAATAAAGCTTGTCAGAACACATACAGTTATGAATGATGAGAGCAAATCCATCTTAGAATCATCCCTGGTGTGCACTAGCCTTTCCTTGCATGTGGGTGCTTTCAGAAAAGCAAGTAAATCACCTGTTTTGAGAGATTAAATGAGTTGGTGTACTAACCTGCAAACTAGAATTTAAGGAGTCAAAAGCCTTTCTCTCCCCATCCTCTTCTACAGAAATTAACAACTCCAGTAGCATAATGGTTTTTTGTACTGCCACTCTCTCTACAGTAAAACATACTTTATTACTATTTGGAGGTTTTATCCCTTTATGACAACCAGTATCAAGAGTGATATTACACCAATAACTTGGTTTGCTAAGTATTAATACAAGGGAAATTATGCTAAGAGCACTGTGTGAGTTTAATTGCAATTCACACTTTAATATTTTGATGCAGCTGTAAAAATGTAGAATGAGAAACATTACTATTCTATTAGATATTAATAAATTGTGTTGTGAAGGAGGATATGAGCTGTTCTTGCCATAATGAAGCACATTTTACTTCCCATCTCTCTGTTTTGATCTTGCATGCGTATGATTTCATAGAAAGGGTTCAGCAAAGGGGCTACGGAACAAGTAAGAAATGAATGCAGGGTTATATATTTTTATTTCCAATAATCAGAAACAAAGTGAAAATAATGTAAATCAACTTGCTTGTGAAGTGTTTCTGTCAAACACTTAATTTTATTTATGTAAAATGTGAGATTGTTTAGAATGAATCCTACCACGGTGGATTTTGTTTGTATTTATTTATTTTTATTTCCCAGGCCTAAGCTTTCCATGTTTGGATGCATCTAATAAAGTGGCATTCTGAGAAATATTGCGATTCATCATCTTTCAGTTTTTCCTAACAGAAATGATATTTTTAAGCTGCTGTGCTTTTCTGGTATTTCTATTCATGAGGGATGCAACGTGGCAGCAATGCTTCTATGCAGTCAGAACTTGCTGGCCTGCTCAATTAGTCCCATCGCATTTTGCTGAAGTCAGCTGTATTTTCGGCCCTGCACATAATATCCGAGGCTGTGCCGTAAGAGTCCTCAGAAGGAGAACGCAATCTGCGACGTGTATAGCACAAAATTACGTGTGAGATGTTTAAATTGTTGACTCCCTTATGGTGCTTCCAAGTACCTCTTTTTTGGTCGCGGGTGTGACAGTAACCAGGTTCGCTTCAGTAACTCGCTTGCCTTCAATCAGCTGTCTGTGCCCTGGGTCAGTTGCTACAAAAGACGCTGGTTCTCATGTTCAGTACTTCCTCTGAGAATTACAGCCAGGATCAAGGATTCTGAGGCTGGACGCTATAAGATAGCTACAAAGAGATATGGTCCCAAGTTAAAGATCTCACAGTTAAGGCTAGTAAATGACTGATGAAGGTAGACTGCACCCTAAGATCCCCAACTTCCACGTCTTGTGTGTTCTGAAGTAACTTGGGGGTGTTCAAAGCATAAATCTTGTGGGGTTTCCTGCTATCAGCAGCAACTGAAAGGAGACTGGGCTAACAGTTTAGTCTTTAGTCTGACATCCAGACTAAAATACGTAGAACTACAGGACTTCAGGCAAATCACTCGAGCTCTTTTTGGCTTCTGTTTCAGTAGCTGGGAGTCAGAATTAAAAATGTCTCTATTCATCCCCAGCATATATTTCTGATTAAATAAGAACTTGTGTCCATTTTATCCCTAGATTACTCTGTTTTCAGTGAAGCGCATGTACAGATGGGAATGACCCCACTTCTATGCCACTCATGCAGAGGGAGCATAGTCTCCTGTAGCAACACCTTCCTTAATTTGTCAGTAACAAGGACAAGATTAGCCACAAAATATTTTGATATCAGGGCTTTGGTGTCACTGTACTGACAGCAATACAAAACCTCATGGAAGTGCTGATAGAGACCCAGTTCACATCCTCAGGTAGGACAGCAGAGCACCACTTGAAGGGGTAGAGATCCGCATGTAGCTCAGCTCATCTACACGTAGCAGATATTAAAAAGTGGTTTACTGTCATTTTGAATGTATTGGAATAATTGTGCGCAGGTAAGGGATGATGCAAGATTGTTGGTTAATTTGTTCTCCTTTGTAAAGCACGTATTTAGAGTGAAACCAAGGCTCGTAATAGCAATGTTTACCTTTTCTTATCACGTTTGATTCTCAAAGGTCAGTGTAGCTTTCCACTGACCTCAGTTGATTTTATTTTGGGGGGGACACACAACCGAAGTGTGTTTGTACAAAACATTGCCAGCCCAAGTATTCTCACCAGCAACTTGTGTCCTTTCATGTCTCCTAGCTCGTCACACCTCGCCTTTTCCCCTACAGCTCCTCCTACCCCTCCTGAACTGGGTATTTCCTTGTATCTGGTTCCCTGCTTGCACTCTCAGGCTGAACACAGCTGACTGCACATTTCTCTTATTTCCGAATATAAACCCATCCATGTGTCTTGAACGAGCAACTTGCCCTGGGATCTTCTCAATTAAAGTGTTCATGCAGTCATTAAACTAACTAATGGTGGAAACTTCACTAGAAATAACGCTGTAATAAGACAAGCTTTCATCATCTCACTGAAGAAAACATATTTCACTCGATTCAGATAAATTATATGCCCCTACATATTATGATCAATATTTTAGCAAGACTTAGCATTTAACTATGTCATTTTTGAGTAATGAATAATCACACTGAATATATGAAAAATGAGTAATGACAGATATCACTGGACTAGTATGTTTTCTACATCTCAAAACGATATTTAAATTTTTTACAAAAATGTTATATAAAGGATTTGATGGCTCAAACTTATTCCTTCTAATATGTGTCTATCATTTGATACCATGACTGCTCCTAAAGTACAGGTTAACATAACTAATTCTAAAATATATTGAAATACTTTATAAGGAAAATGGAACCTAATTGTCAGGAAATTTATGTGATAAAACTGGATTTCAGAAATTGAAGGCCTAGGCAGACCACTAAAATTATTCTCGTGTTGCATAATGGCAGTAGTACTCAGTAGTTCATGGCTACTTCATGGCTTTGCAATTATAGGAAACATGAGAGGTGTAAAGTACTTCTATCAGAAAGAACATCTAAAATAAATAATGATTTTTAAATAACCTGCGGAAAACTACAGCAGCTGTCCTGACCTACACATGCTTTAGTTTGTTTTATTTATTTACTTGACTTTGTTTACTGTATCACACTTCTCTTATGTACAGTCTTCCCAATGGCTCCTACCCTGATTTTTAAAATGTTAGTGCCTGAAATTATATTCTTAAAAGCACAAGCCAGGACCAAAGGAACTGTTTTGATTTTCCTGTAAAAATGCCAATGCGATTTCAAGCACCTACTTAAGAAAAATCTTTGTCTCTTCTAAGGCTTGTTGAATGAACATCAATAGATGCATGCAGGTCTTAGATCAGAAAGCGTTTCTCATTGTAATCCAAAAAGAAATCTCTCTATTCATAGGATACAAGTTTTTTCTCAGTCAAGTAATCAGTCACTTGATTACATTGATCAGTGGTTGACTTTTTTTTTTCTTCTTAAAACTGATCTGCCATGCAGTTTGAAGGTTGCAATTGGGATGATATATATTGTTCTATATTTTCAATATCCTTAGGCTGTAGTTGGCTCTTCTGTTTTTGATTGACTTCTTTTCTTCATGATGTCTAGCAGGTGCCTAAAACTAATTTAGAAGTATGACCACTGGCTTGGTGACTTACTCTTGTAGTTGGGTTTAGTTGTGTGGTACTGTACTTCTACCTTAAAAAAAAAAAAGGTATTAATGAGTATGCCATATTTCAGTTGCACCAAAGAGATGTATTATTTGCCTCTGGTGTGATTTCTGTTAATTTTAAAAATTAAAACAGAATGTTGTTCAACAGAAGGGTCCATGAATTCTTAGGTCAACTCTTCTGTCAAGCAGCTCCTTACAGAGGCTTGCACTGTTATCTCTAACAAGCACTGTTTGGTTTTAGTCACCTATAATATACAAAGAGGTCTCTATTCCTAACAGAGTGGACAAAAGGCTTTTCAGATGTCCCCTCAGTGTAGCTGGCTGTAAGGTTTCCTTTCAATATTTAGTTATTTTAGCATAGTCCAGATTAATTTCTTATGTTTCCACCACTTTATGGAAGAATAGCATCAAGGAGAATGGCTATAATCTTCTCATTATGTTTATGTAAATACTATTCTGCTTTTAAACTCCTTGCCCAGTATGGCTTTTTCTCTCAGAAAGTGAAATTGTCCCTTTGTCAATATCAATGTTTTCCTTAGGGATGAAACAGCTAATAACCTATACTATATAATAGGAAAATTCACATTAACACTATCAGAAGGATGTTGATTACTGAATCTTACAGGACTAGTACTCCACAAAGACAGAAAGGCATTCTAAAATGCATTTTCATAAATCAGGTCATGTAAATCAGTTCAGTATGTAAGTCGCGGTAGCAAATTTTTCACTTGGCAGCTCTTCATTATGTGGATTGGGTTAATTCTGATTTACGAATTCTTTTCAGTTATTCACTTTTTTCCCTCAAAACTTCATTTTAGTAAATGTGGTGACATCAGAAAATGGTATAACATCATTTGGCACCATTCACCTCTTCTCATGGTGGAGGTGACTTCACTAGGCACAGTCACTGCAAACCAGGAGTGTCAAACTCTCTGCTGTAAACAGCAGAATGACAAGTGAACTAGCTAAGGGGCAAGGCAGCAGTTTTCCATAGGGGATAAGGGAAAAAAAGAAAGCGTGAGTGGAATTGCAACCCAAACCAAATAATTGGGGGTTAATGGAAGTCAAACTACTCATTTTTGGAGATAGATTTTTAAAAACATGAGTAATTTAACCACTTTTAAAGACTTTGGGGTGCCTTGGCGCTAGAGCTGTACAAACACACGGTGAAAGTCTCTGCTCCAGTGAGCTTCACAGTCCTCTCGGTTTCCCCCTGGCAATGCCATTAGGCTTTGACCCTCTTCTCCTGTGTGGGATGAAGGCCTCTGCCTCCTCCTCCTGATTATTTTAACAGACTTCTGGTTAGCGCATGGAGCGAACCCTCTAGACTTTGCCGTCAGCGCTACAATCCTTTCAAAGCTCACCTGGCAGGTTTCCCAGAAAAGCAAGACATGGTTGTTTAAGCTGGTTGCCAGGAAAAAGGCTGAATAATGCTCGTTCTAGCTATTTGTTTGGGATACTAGTTCTCAGTTTATGAAATAAATATGATAAACATGCATCTCTTGAATGAAAATAAATTGCTGCGATGGTCTTGCACGGTTGTCGGCAGAACCTTTCCAAGGCCTCTCAAAGGCCTTGGACGGACCAAGGCCTAACACTGTTTCTGTATGGAATATCAGTTTGGCCAAGTTTCTCAGGGCTTGAATGGAGTTTGATTGGGGAGGTTTCTATGTCGTTGCCTTGTAGATGGGCCTGAATATATTTTTCTGAAGTCAGAGCTGGCTTTTGTTTCATGTAAAAAGCTGGGGGGTGGTATGAACACCCAAACCCGCTAACTTCCATGCAGTGCTCTGTGCTTGCTGAAGAATGGATACAAGGGCTGGTACTCTAACGGTATATTCTATACCATAACATTTGTTACATCACAGCAAACATCATAGGATGTAACAAGTTTATAGGATCCATCCATTAATGGCGGAAGAGTCTGGATGACTGGCTGTGTCTGCCTGTGGAAAACAGATGCTTTGGTTTTTCTCACCATGCAGCCAGGAAGAAGTTTACTGACTCGAGTCTGTTGGCCACGCCAAGCACCAGTAAAACACTCTGACATCCTGTGAAAATGATCAAATTTATAAACAAAAACTCCAGATACCTTCAGCTGGATATGCATTTGTGAAAACACAGAGATCCTGCAATGAAGTTGACATAATTTATTCATGCTTTTTACTAGAAAAGAAACATTTTGTCAGTGTTTATCAACCTGCTCTTGAGAAAGTCTCATCTTAAATTTCAATTTCTTCTGACCTCTTCATTGTGTACATGAAATATTTCATATACATGGGTGTTATTTGCACTTTTTAATACTTTGTATTTATCATCGAATTCCTTTGCTTGGTATCAGGCATCTGGTATCAGGCTGTTGCTTGGTTTATGTTGCTTCCTTATAGTTAATCCCAAATGGCTATGGGACCTGCTCTTAACATATTTGTTTGAGATGCCATGCTCTAACATAGTAGAAAACAGGAAAGGGTTTTTTTCTAATGTAGAATCACCAGACAATTGAGGTTGAAGGTGATGAAGGTAACAGAGTGATCTTATCAGAATAACAGAATAAAGGGGTGAAAGAGAAAGGGAACAGGAGATCAACTTCTCTAATATTCCACCTCTGTGCCATATTCCACCTATCTGCTGTATATTATTCTTTTTGTTTCCTTCATAAAAAGGAGACTTTGTCTAGTCTTATGCTTCTGCAAAGTGCATTAGTGAATATAATCATAAAAATCACTGAAGACAAGACAGTACTTCAGCAGCTTATATATAGACATCATTGCTGTAAAGTGCTTCTGTCTGTTGAAAGCAACATGGCAAAAAGGAGGAAACTTGATGTGAAAAGCCTTTTTACCATGCTTTTGCACTTCAATTTTCTGGCTGTGTTTGTGTTTCAAAGTTGGTATGGTAGTTTTGTTTTACGCTATGCATTAGCTTTGGTTCCACTCATAAGGAACATATGGTCATGCAATCAGTTAAAAGGCTTCTACAGGGATTGTTTTTGCATGCCAGGCTAGGACAGGGTAAGAGCCACGCTGAGGCTGGAAGAGATTGGCTTGGTTAAAGGAAGGGATTGCACCAGATGGCTGCATCCTTAGCTGCTCACTTCGGCCCATCATTTACTATCAGTTGGTAAGCATGATGTAAAATTTTCATCCTTAAATCTTAGAAGATGACAGCTAGGTGCTTTAAAACCTGCAAACCAAAGTATTGGTCATAAAGCAAACATCAAAAAAATAAGAGAAAAAGAAAGGAAAAAGGAGGGGCGGATGGGAGAGAAAGAGAAAATTATCATGATCCTAGTTAATTAATGAAATGTCTATTTGAAAGTTGCATTGGGTTTTGGTTTTTGGTTTTTCTTTTTGTCATAGAGCCTTTGTAGACCTGACCACTGGTGCTCTCCAGATTCCCCGTTGTGTAACCCTTCCTCTTGCTTTTCACAATTAATTTGCATCTGTTTTCCAATAGATCTTTTTGACAACTTGTTTCTAAATAGTTGCTTTCTCACAGCTTTTGAACGCTATGTCTGTCTTAGGTAGCTTTGAAAGTTTAGTCTATTCTGACAGTGTTTTAAGAGTTGCCTGGCTAATGTGCAGAGTGACAGTAACGAATAGGAATCTATTTATTAGTGCCTTTTTCCTCTTGATTTATTTTTTTTCTTTTTTTTCCTGACGGTGGCAAAACATCACATTGAAGCTGTGCCCTGGTCAGGTAGGGTCACACAGTGTCGCAGTCTAAGCACCACAATACTTCTAACATGATTGCTGGGGTTATCTGTGTGCATTTTTTGAAAGCATTTGTTTGCAACATGTATCAGGGAGCACTTTCTTACCACTGGAATGGCCTTCCTGGGCCTTTGCTGATGTGGTCAATATATGGGGAGGTACCAAAAGAGGGAGCTGAAATCCCCCGTGAACAATCTGCATCTGACTATGGTGGGACCTTATAACATCCTCTATGCACCTTAATGAGCAGAGCAGGATGAAACTGTGTGTCCATGCAGCGATCTGTGGACATGTGTTAATATGTGATACATAAGAGCTTGCTGCTGTGAACTCTTATGTAATAAAAACACCGAAATAGCGTGTTTCCTAAAAGAGTCTAGAAAAACTTATTGAAGGAAGGATTATTCAGCAGGATAGATAATGTTCCCCCTTCTCACAGTATGAAAACTTTGTCAATGTATTTTCACAAGTGAGTATTTTATTAAATTATTATTGTTTCATAAAATAAGAACAGCAGCGCTAATAAGAGAAAAGCTCTGCACAGTTAAATAAATCAGTCAGGCAGTGTGGAGATGATAATTACAATTAAGATGGCAGGAAAATAAAGATTACCTATACATATGCACTTGAAACCGAGTAACAACATAATTTCAGTAACTAAAATAGTTATTTACTTCCAATTGGGAAATTTAGTCATAGAGATGGCACATGATGGGTTTCTACTTATATATGCACATCTTCAAGGTGATTTTTTTTTCTGATACAGCAGCTTTAGGATACATAAGATTTATGCACTCATGCCAATGTCCTGTTCTCACAAAGTAGGGCTTAAATGTTCTTGTGCTACCTTCAAAGAGATGCTAATGTTAACTTAATTTTCAATGTATTAATGTAATCTGTGTGCTTTATCTAAGGTGCTATAAGTTTATTCTCTATACATGTTTAGTGCAGTATGAATGAGACACAGAAAGAAAAATCAATCATTGCTTCACAGAGAAATATGAACTCTGTTAGCTTCATTTTTCACACTGTGAAAATGACTTGACCTTCCTTTCCCCAGAAATCCAAGTATCTCCAATCTGTATTCAGGAGCATAGCTGGGCACAAATTTTCCATTAGCATTTTCTGGATAGAAAACTGTGATTTCACTCTTGTTGTTTTGTGGAAAAAAATAGGGTTTTCTGTGGGTCAGATGGAGTATTCTCAGACAAAAAGGTTTCCGTGCTGTCTCGCAGTTCAGTTGCCTTTTGCCTCTGTGGCTGTGGACGACTGGCCTTGGTCTCTCTTGGCCAACCCACCACAGCCACAGTCCTGCCACTTCTCCTCCAGGAATACGGACAAGGGGGTGGCTCCTGGCAGCTGCAGCCTGGCTGCTGAGCCCTACCTTTGGAGCAGAGCACTGAGCAGGTCCTCATTACAGCTCCTCCGTGTCTTCTTCATTGTCTTTGTATTTCCCTTTGCCTACACCGCACATACATGTACAGCCTTTGGGCAGCGAGGTGAGCGTGGGACGTATGCAGATTTGAGAGAGAAAAGATGAGGCTGGGGTGCCCCTTCCCTGCTTCAAACTCTGTGTTGTGCTGTTTGCTGCTGAACCTGAAGGAGCAAGCGGGGAACCAGACCACTCTGGTGCAACCTCAGCATCTCCCTTGGCTGTGCACTGTTTTCAGCCCTGTGCTTCCACCCATGGCTGCTCAGTCTTGACCGCAGCAGCTGCCCAAGAGGGCCAAGCACTTGTGCCTTCATCAGAGAGGTGCCCTGGCAGGCAGCCTGCTCCTACAGCCCTAAACAGAGACAACTGCCAAAGCCACTCGCCAGGAGCACCTTGCCAAAAAGCCACCTCTGGGTTTGTAGAGAGGGATGGCGTGGGGCAGGGGCAGGTGAAATAGCAGCAGGACTCGTAGCCTCCAGTCTCCATGGCAAAACTGGAGCCTGACCCGTGCTGAACCATCATTCCCCTTCACAGCGGACTGCAGGGCCAGGCGGTTGTGAACAGGGCCGGGAGGTCTTGCTGATCTTACTGCCCGTGTCCTGAGCTGTTGCAGGTGCTGGGAACCACAGCTGCATTTTTCCACTGTAACTGTAAAAGAGGTCACGCTGGGGCCGGTTGAACTTTCTATTCCTGGCTGTTCGGGTAAATGAACCCTTTGCTATTTGAAGCTAGAGCTGCAACAGCCTCATGCTTGTGCTTGCCCCTGAGGCGGCAGCTCCCATAGGCTGTTTGCTCCCCGCTGCAGGTGGCCGCACACCACGGGAGCACATAGTGCCCACAGCCCTTCGCTCCTGCAGCCCGTGAGCAGGCGGGGAGCTCGGTCAGCTCTTGCTCCGGCTGGTGCACATGGAGGTTGTGTGGGGCCAAGCGTGGCTGCTGGCAGCAGAGTGTGCTGTGTCCCCGGGGAGGGCTGGGGAAGGCACCCTCCCGCCAGCCCCCGGGGCGGCAGACAGCACCAACGGTGCTGGACACCAAATAAGCCTTGGCTGGGTGTCTGCAAGCGGTGACACTCAGGCATGTTCTTAGGCGGTTTGAAACCTGACCGCAAAAAGCCAGTTCATGCACAAACTCTCTTGCGCAGCCGAGGGCACGGAGTGTTTGAGGAGTTCCAGATGCCAAACGTAGCCTCTGAGGAGAGGGATTATCTCTACTGTTGCCCTTCATGGGAAGAGCACGTTCGCTTGCTTGTGCGGCACCTCCCAACCTTTACCTTTGCTAGAATGAGCTCTGAAAGGCTTTTCAGAAACTGTTTTGTGCACTTTTGTTAGTTTCTGAAGAACTGAAAAGGGTTTACTTTCTTGAAGTGAAGGCACTAATACCTGCAAAGTGTGTTTTCTTTCTGCTGGGTGAGAGCAGCTGCTTTCTCTGAGCCTTTTGGTGCAGGTGTGGCAGGCTGGCAGCTACCAGACCTCTCTCCAAAACCAGGACGAGCCGAACTGCCAAATCCTGCAAGTTGCAGTACATAATGCATTTAGTAAGTTGTTCAGTTCAGTTTAATGGCTCAAGAGGTCAAAAATGTGAGTTATCAGTTGTAAGTGATGAGGTGACAGAGTAGGCTTTCGCTTTTATGAATAGTATTTAAAAAACAAAACTCTGTACCTGTTTCTGGAGGAAAGTTTGGAGAGTGTGACCCCACCTCCCATGTTGGTTTGAAGTGTCAGCCACAAATCGTGATTTTGAATGGAGCTTTTAAACCTAATGCCAACGCTTAAATAAGAAACGGTAGAGAGAGGGGCCTGACTCATATTTGAAAGCTCGAGACCCAGAGCGGTGTGTTTCAGTCTGTTTGTGGAGAAAAAGAGATGCTAGAAAGGAAATGCTGCATGCAGCTGCCTGCCCGCAGTGGGGAGAGGAGCAGTGCTTTGGGTTTGGACGGGTGCGAGTGCAGACTGTGAGCAGCACAGCCTTGCCTGAGCTCCCCCCCTTTTGGGGGCCCGCAAGACACACGATGCAAACACGCATCTTGCAGTGAAGCCCAAGTCTGGTATGTTTGATTTCCACTGGTGACAGTTCCACAGCTTTTCCTCAGCAATATTTTTAAAGCTTACAAAACGATTGTTTACTCTTTAGGAAGTCAAATATTGTAGATTACAGTGGCTGCTTTGCCACTGATGTGCTTTGTAATCTTGGATTTGTCTTGTAATTCTCAGGAAACCCATAAAGATGGGTCTGTGGGTGGGTTCGTCGCTCTGTGATGGTTCAGCTGGCTGTTGTGACTGGCTGGGTGAACCCCCTGGGCCTGGGGCACGGCTGTAGAGATGGGACCCCACCAAAGCAAGGGTCATTTCAAATTTTGCCAGGTCTCCATGACTTGTGGGCACACAGGGAAGTTCAGGTCCTGTGGAAAACCAGAGCCCAAATGAACATAGCTTCGGTGTTGTCTTTGCAACTTGTTTGCTCAGTGGGCATGTGTATCTGAAATTTTATATTTATAAAACGGATATGGAAAATCGTAAGATACTAGTTACTGTTTATAAGGCAGTGGGGTGCGTGAACCTGGGTAGAAAGTAAGTTGATTTAGAGGATGTCGGGTGCGGCCAGCTTATTTTCCCTTCTGGTATGTGTGTGTGGGCAGCCTGGGACCTGTGCTTGGGCTCCCACTGGGGTGGGTGATGGAGTGGGATGGGTAATGGAGTGGGATGGGTGAGGGAGCACTTCAGGATGCCCCGTCCTGCCTGGTGCCCGTGGGTGAGCTGTGCCACTTCCCATTGCTCATGAAGCACAGGGCAGTGGAAGGGTGGCCATCCCAGCTGGTGAGCGGAAGCTGCTCAGCTGAAGCAAAGCTCCAGGAGCACTGGGGAGCATCCTTGCTCAGCCCCATCAGCGCTGCCTGGGCCTGTGCTTTCCTCTGCCCTCTTATCCTGCATCGTGGATCTCCCCACTAAGGCTGACCCAGAGCGCTGTCTGTGCCGCGTCTATACCACCTCCTGTGTCTGTGGGAACCAGGTTTGTTTCCTCACGGGACCGGCCTTTGGCAACTCAATTATAGGTGCCTATTTTTTATTTATTTTTTTTTTTTTTCTTCCCCTTTCTTCTGTCTCTTCCCTCC